>MU832659.1:0-69191 GCA_029204225.1 Diphasiastrum complanatum | reverse complement strand
CATCTTTGTATCAATGGTTAACCTGTACAGTTCGAATATGGCACCCCACATCCCACAAGGCACAAACCGTGCTTTCACCTACCTAGGCAGCTCTTTGTCTCATCTGTCCTACGTGCAGATGGCACCAGGCCCAAATCGTGAGAACTACCATGCTTACACCTCAGGGCAATATCCTGTTGCATCAAGTCTCTCGTTCTGCCGACCACCCCGATTGTGGATGCACCATTTTGCCGACCACCCCGACCATGGATCCACCCGTGTACACTATGGACAGCACCTTGCACAACAGTTGTCCTGACGAGTCCCAAAAAGTGGCCATCCCTGTGAGACTCGCGTAGCTAACCGGCTAGTCAGCTCTGATACCACATGTTACATCGGTGCCTCAAAGGGCGTTGGGACTTGAGTCGTTTTCCCAAGATACGCTTAAATCTAACATTCATCGGACATAAATTCATTGAAAAACCAACTTAGAAAGCAATAGGCCTAACCATTCAGACTTAAAAAAACATGAATCCCAATCAACCTAAAAGCCAACTTAGAATCTATCCCCAAAAGGTAACCAAAGGCAAAGACAAGTCACTTGTAAAAACCCCCAAGGCATAGTGGCCGCCAAACTGACCAAATGGCCTTGTGGTGGGCCTCATGTCAGTGACATGGACCCTTAGGCGCCAACGACTCAAAAAGGTTGTAGTAAGGGTGCTTCCACTTGGTCCAGTCCTAGAGGTGAAACTGAAATGGTAATCATCCCCAAGGATCAGCTTTATTAAATCTGGAAGATGTTACATTCATACAAAGACTAACTGGTCTCAGGCCACCAACATGTGTTGGGCATTCTATTCTACCTAGCTCGCGCTAGTAGAGGGAGTTGAGACCTGGCAACTGGATTCCCGACGCTGGTAAGTTTATGTTTGTCGGACTCCTCTTATAGTTTTGGTGTGATTCCCAAGAGTCGTCTCGGCGGGCAGAATCAACTTGGTTCCTGTACATGGGTCCCAGGAGCTAACTAGGCCATGACTCGAGCTCCAGACCTAGCTCATGACTTGTGACTACTTGATTGGCTTATCACGGGTCAGATGCTCAATCCTTGACTTCCTAACTTGCTCTAGGACTTTAGGGAGTGCCACCGCTTAGAGTCTTATAGGGCACACTGGGCGCACCCGAGTCAGCTTTACAATGTTTCACCTCATTGACTCACACTTTTAGAGCTTTGGGAGGTCACTCTACAAGAGGATATGCACCCACATGATAAAAAGCCCACAAAACATCTTGAGATCTCAAAATACCAACTTCATGAACAATTACACATTAAGCCATGTATGAAGGATAGTCCCCTAGCTTATGAGACAAATTGCATTCCATGCATTGGCTTGAGAGAAGAACCATTGCTTAGCAGCTGAATAAGATATAGCCATAATCCAAGTGTTTGGGCTCTATCACTCACCATGATATTAGACTCGTGATTACCAACAAGGAGGCTATGAAATAAGTGATTTCTCTCTTTTTTCTAGCTAACTTACATAGAAAGGTTGTTTGAAACTCACCATATCCAAGCCAAGTTGAAAGGCATCTTCTCATGAGACCAACAGTTGTACATTTCAGTAGTCTCAACTTCTCAAGACAAAAGATTTCTAGGTCATCAACAAAATTATTTATGCGGGTGGCAAGGTTTACATGATCACTTTAGCAACTCTATTGGGCCACTTATTCCTTTCTACATCTATCTTTAGATGATTATTGCTACGTATACTAGAATTTTTTTCTTATAAGCATTTGTTTTGTGCATTGTTTATTTAGGTTTTATATTTATACAAGATGGTACATCATGTTGACAATGCAATTTTCACAAACTCTATCTTCTAGTTTTCAATCACCTCCATTTTTCAATTTCTTTTTCAAAAGTACTTGTTTGTTATGCTAACTAGGATACTCTCTTAGAATTTTATGAAAATCACTATGTTGGCTATAAGTTGGTTTGGAATTTATATAGAAGCAATATACTAGCCAAATGATTGTTAGCTTTCTTTTTGTTGATCAAACAACTATTTTGGATTAAGATTAGCTAAGATTATTTCCAAGCCAGAGCCTAAACTCGATGTGGTAGGGGCAATGGCACATTGAAACAACTATTGTGGATTAGGCTAAATAGTCACTAGCTCTAGACTTATTTAATTTAGTTGGCTACATTCCTTCTATAGTCTTTAGATATCCTTTGTTGCAGGACCCACTACAACACATATGGAATGATGTCGTTTCCGCCTAGCGCTTGGAATAGCGTGGATCCTTTGTCGCTTTCGTAAAACCAAGTGCTGATTTGCCACAAAATTGTTTCACAAAATTGAAGATTTCTCATTGGCCTTTACATTCTTGCCCATTGAGATCCTCTGCTCGTCTTGTCACCTTGCGATCTATTTCCGCGCGCTCATTTTTCTTCCTAGGGCTTCAAATACTTGGAAGCGTAGTTTGCTTCCGAAGGATAGCAGCCCCAGGTAATCTTGCACTTTTTCAATAAATCAAAACTCTTGCCAGTCTTCCACCATGGTGACCTAACGGGAGAACATGAAGGCCGCTCTATATAGAGCTGAGCCATCATCTGGTGGTTCTCTTCTAACTGGATCCATCCCAGGTTTGGTCGATATGGGCCATCTGTTGTTGGAGTTGTTGCTGGACCTCATTTAGTTCTATTACTTGCCTAGCCATTGTAGCTTTCAGCTCCTCTGTCTCTTTTCCATTTCCTTTTATTTGTTTTTGCTGCTCAATGGTCTAGTCTCATTGCTTGATCTTATTTTCTAATTCCTTTTGCTGGCTTACCAACCAGTGCATATGGTAGCTGGTTTCGGACAGGCTTATCGTCAAATGCATGGCTACTTCGGAAAGCTCTTTAGGATTAGAAATACTCGGGTATCTGTCAGGGGTATGGTGAGGTGGCAGTAGTCCAAAAAATATGGATTGGTGGGGACGTGAAGGTGGTATTGGTGAGAATGGAGGAATGGTGGTGGTGGATGCGGGAGTGACGAGTGGAACAGTGGCTTGGGTGGTGGTGTGACGCTAGCTGGTGGGACTTGAATTCTCTTCGACTGATCTGCTTTGCCATCTTCACCATCATCTATCTCCATTAGGTCTGCAACATCAAAATATATATATGTGTCCGTGAGGATGTGGACTTGCTGGGCCTGTTCCTGTTGGACTGATGTCGTATCCTTGGGAATAATATTCCCATCCCCCCCCCCCTCCCTATTCTTGTGCCTTTGGTGAAGTTGGCGGCGTTGTAATGATTATGGGGGGGTGGTGTCACCAAGGCTTGTTGTGCGGCTTGAAAATCTGTGTCGGTGTCTATTGCTATGGATGTCCCAGCTCCATCAGCCCCATCGATGATGTGAGTGGGTGATGATTGTTGTGGGATGTTGAATCTGACGTGGAGCTTGCATCCTGGGAATCTATCGAGCTTGATGATGTTTGATGAGATGATGTGGCTTGTCTCGTGGCTCGTGGTTTGCGTTTGAGCTTCTCACCTTCTGACTCTGAATCATTTGTCTTTGTGTTATCTAGAGGACGTCTTTTGGCCATCAGTTTTGTTCGTGGAGCTTGGCCTTAGAGGTATCAGTTTGTTGTGTCATAGAAGATCCTTCAGCTACCGAATCTTGTTGTGAGCTAGTTGGTGTTGGCTGCTTCTTGACCACCAACTTCATAATGCTCATGTTGGGTCTCTTAGGGGGTGGCCCCTGTGGTGACAATGTTTGTTTCTTGGAACGCTTGGATTTTTTTGATTGAACTGGTATGTCCCAAGCTTTGTCAGCTACCTGCAACAGCTCCTGGAGTCTCGGTCCGTTGTTCATTTGCTGAAGTGTGAGATCTGTCAGCTACCTGCAACAGCTCCCAGAGTCTCGGTCCATTGTTCATTTGCTGGAGTGTGAGATCTGTCATGAGGTAGCCCAGCAAGGTGGAGGACCAGACAGAACATGGATCTGAAATTTGGTTTTGGGTCATGAACTGATTTGCTTGCTGGTACCATGTGGTCATCTCTGTAATATCAAGGTGACCCATATTGATATCGATCTTGTCTGCATCGGGGTCATCGGATCCAGAGGAATGGTACATGACTGGACTGGACTGGGTGGACTTGACTGGACTGGACTGAAAATGGTTTTTGGAAAAGGTCTGGTGGGACTCGGCTCGTCGAGATGGTAACGGGAAGGCTCGGTTGAGATGGTAACTGGAATGCTCAGTTGAGATGGTAACGGAAATGCTTGGTCGAAATGGTAACGGAAATGCTCAGTTGAGATGGTAACAGAAATGTTCGATCAAAATGGTGACTGTAAGACTCGATTTCAAAGCTGAGTCACTGGCTCGGTTGAAACGCAAACTATAGGGGCTCAGCTGAAAATTGACGGAGGTCTCGGTTGAGAACTTAGCAGTGTAAAACAATGGTTTGGAAGAAAGAATGTGACGAAAAATGGTTGCGGTTAAGGAGGTATGGAACAGGTGGTATTTGAAATGGAAATGTCTTCCACAATAGTGAAACTAGAGCCTTGATTTGTGCTCCAGTTGCACTACCCCTCAACGTGTCTTTGTGCAAGAAGTTTGAATAGATTTGTGAGCGTACTACAACTTTCAGAAATCCACGTTAGGAGTCTCGGTATGTTGCCTATCAACGCGGGTGACCCGGGTTCGTTCCCCCGACAACGACGCCAAATGTTCACAGATTCTATCACTGATAGAATCTGTGAAGCGATTTTAGGTTTTCTCTTGTTTCTTTAACTCTAGTTACCGGGTGTTCCTGTTGACCGCGTTACCAGGCGGTTGGGTCACTTAATGTAATCTTCTTATTACAATGTCAGATCAGGCAGAAAGATGTGATTTCGTTGTAGTATATTTCCCAGCCTGTCAGTGGTTACTCAAATTACGTTCACTCCAGTTGCAGGCACACAATTAACCATACAACTCTAACCATTCATCTACATATATGTGTGCAATACTGATGAATTTCATTCGGTTCCTACTTCTATCTACTTGTAAAACGTTGAAAAACAACAAGATTCTGAAATTAACTACAGATCAACGGAAATGAAAACAAGAAACTAAAGACTAAACAACATTTTTGAAAGTCCAAGGATCAAGAAACACTCATTTCTTGATTCTTGGATAGCCCAAGAACATCAAGAACTGGAATGTCAAGGATATGCAAGATTTACTCCACAAATCCATCCTGTTTAGTTTTCTTGTATGCTGAAATCTACATTAAAAACATGTAACAAGAGATCTAATCCACAACTAATCCACAATACAAGATGAAAGAAAGCAAGAAAATTAATCTAATTCCACAATTAATCCACAACCACACTCAAAGGAATGGAAAGGCATGCTCATAATAGAAACACTCAAGAAAGCCATCATGAACAAGGAGCTTCAAAAATGTCACAACTCGCGAAAGATCTTATTATTCAATTCAAGAGCAAAATGACATTTACATGTAAAGCTCCCTCACGAGATAGGGGGGCTCTTAAATAAACCAAGAGGATGCCCATGTGGAGCCTAAGTGGCAATTCCACCAATTTACAAATTCCAAGTGGAATTAGCTCTTTCACTAGAGGTCACCATCAAAAGGTGGCTCAGTCTAATTTATTTAAGAAGGGTCTACTTGCATTTATTACACTGCCTAGAAATACTACTAGCTCCTACATGGTCATTCCTTCTCTTGGGATTCACCATGAGGCTCACATGATTTAAGACTGTTATCCTAGCTAGTACTTCTCAACTCTCATGCTCGGCTCTCATCTTCATCATTCTCTCTTCCTTCAGGGACCTCCTCGGTCTAGGGTGAGAGGGTGCTCCTTTAGAATAGCTCGGTTCGGCCTCTTGGAGATTCCTCGGAATCTGCCAACATTCTTACTATTTTTAGTAGTGTTCAAGCCAATCATATCCTTTATAATATGAGTTTTTTCAAGTAAAAAAAATTTAATGCATAGAATTCAAATCCCATATGAAAGAATAAAATCAAGTTTGTCAGCCGTGCAGCACCTTTTCTCAATTTGTTATGGGGTGGATGGGTTTGTACCCTTAAATCGTGGACTATATATCTCAAAGACTTGGCATCGGACAAGGTGACTCAAATCTCATCATTTTCTTCTTTGCTCATTTCCAATGATTGGTTGCACATAGGAAACCTCTTTGGCATTTGCCCTTGACCGATATATGGCCGTAGCAGTCGTGAGAAGTGATAGCGGGCATGTGGCATTACGTCATTGGTTGAGAGAACGTTCATTATGTTCCATAGTGCAACGCTTGTAAACATATTTAGATCTTGAATGTCTCTCTCTTGCTACTTAAAGTATTATGAATCCGACGGTGGGCTACAGCTTGTAGCATTATTCGCCACTCCCACGGCTCAGCCTACACGCAGAAGCCCACCTCCCAATGAAAGATACCTAGTACTTAGCCCATTTCTAGAGCCTACAATAAAGGAGAGCCATGAGTGTGATGCGTGCAAGGTGATCCCTTTGTCATCTCCAAATCATCTTAATATTTCTTTTGGAATATCCTTGAGCAACATTCTCACCTTTCCCATATTGCAAGATCTATCATCCACATTGCACAACCCTTCATACCCACCTATTCTCTCGATTTATCTTGGTATCAAGCAGCCATCAAGCATTGCTTGCTCACTTTTTCATATCTATACTATCTACGGGCATTAATATCAAGAGTTCAATCTAAAAAGAAGGTGAATACACAAGGTAGAGAGTACTTGCCAGCAGATTGTTACATAAATTAACAATTAATAGTGGAGCTACTGCTCAACAAACCAAGCTCTTCTTGCAAATTGCTGCCAAACAACGAGGGGCGACCGAGTGATAAGATCCATTGGAAGCCTCTAGAGCCTAGAAAGCCTCTCAGTTCCACGTTTTAACCTGGCAGAGACACCCACAACCCTGAATGATTGAATCTTTCAGTACTAGCCCACTTATCAGCATCGAGCAGCTATCTTAATTAAGCTTCTGATCCTTGCTTAATCTTTGGATTAGAGTCATTAGACGATCATTGTCGCATTTTTCCCACGTTAGAAGCTAATTTGATCATGATTCATTTCTGTGTCTCCACGTAGGTCTGAAGCATATTATATTTTTGGAATTTTGTACTGTAAGCTACAAGTACTTTCTAAGTTTGAAGACAAAAATCCGAATCGTAAAGTTTGAGATCTTTAGGGAATTGTGAATTCAAAATCGCGCGGTGTCTCCGAGTGTGTTTGAAGCACACTAATTTTGGGATTTTGTAACGCGAGCAGCAGCAGCAGCAAGACAAGAATTCTAGAAACGGGAAGTTTGAGATCTGATCTACGTCTAAGCAAATGTAGGTCCAAAATCTCGCGGGTTGAAACTTGAAACCTGAAACTTTGTCTGTAGCCTTTTACTGTTTAGAGATTCAGAATTTCAGCAGCTTTAAAAAACAACAAAAATTTCATGGGCGGGCCGCGGGGGCCAGGACTCGGAAGTTGGAACTTGGAACAAGTTGCAAGTAGTGGGGTGCTGGTTGCAGATGCCAGAGACCAATGCTGCTATAGTATCTCATTAATGATGAGGGTGGATGGCAGAAGCTGGCAAAGCCTGGCATGTGTGAATCATTGTTGTCGTTGCATGACGCGTGTGCCAGTTGAAAGTTGAAACTGAGCGTACACTATACTATAGTCTAATTCATAAGTATTAAGCTTGAAAACTGGAATTTGAAGGGCGATATACGGTTTACCTTTGAGATCGCAAGAGCCTAGCTAGAGCCTAGAGGCTTCTTTTCTTTTTTAATATCAGTCGCACTGTACATGTAGGTTTCGTAGGTATCTTTCAAATTAAAAATGCAACTAAATTTCAGCCTTTCGAAACATAATCCTGCTATCTTACAAAGAAATTTGAAAGATCATATGAAATTTATCTTTTAAAGAAAAGAGTCATGTAAATTGCCGGATCCCACTTGACATTTTGTTTGAATGTTTACATTTTTTTGAAAATCAAATAGGCCTCTGACATTCTTTCATCTTTCAATTTCCAAATGCTAACTTCGAGTCTTCGACACTTAAAAAGCGTAAGAGGTCAAGCTTTCAAGAACTCAAGACTCAAAAGTCAGTAGCCTCAAAGGTTTAACTTTACTAGATATAGACAGTACAACTCCTGAGTGCTCACGGTGATGGCTATAGGCTGTAGCCTGAGCGTGATGATGATTTCAACATCAAGTCTGATAACATAGCCAATAGGGACAAATCGGAAGTCTCTGTCTGTCGTCAGTATACAGTACTCTACTCAATTATGATGTTACAGCCCGTATTGTACTGTTTTTTCTACCGTGTAGTATGCTATAGTCTCATGACTTAATGCTCATTGTTAACCACATATACATATATGATATACATCGCACAACCTATTGTTGCATCATATCATATATGTCACTAAATGGTTACATCATTCATGGTATTGCACTGATGGTTCTATAAGCCATAATATATTCTATTGTTAGATAATATACGACTAATTGTGAGTACTGATCTATCACTAATGGAGAGTAGTGAGTACATCATAGTGCATTAGAGTCTCGTAATGCGTATTTACTACACGTACCTATAGTCTCGTGTGAATCATGCAGTAAATTTACAAAATAATGACTCATGAGCTTATTTACAAAGTAATGACTCATAAGCTTATATCAAAGTCTAAAATTAGTTGTAGTTTGTTGAGTACGGTCTGGAGACTAGAGTCAGAAGTAGCTTCAGCTCAGAAAGAAAGGAGTCAGGACCCACTTCCCTCTATGGGTGATTCGGTGGATAATGGACTCAGTGTCCACTGTCAAGTCAAGGTAGTTGTTGTAACTTGTGAGTGATACTGCTGTGATAGGTAGGGTAGAGAGCAGGTCCAGATTTATTATAACGTATTGTAAGATTTGTAACATGTAGCTGCGAGTCAGCGTTGTTGGGGGAGGAGGGAGTTGGGAGTCAGAAACTGGGCGCCGTCGGTTTCATTTGTGTTTTTTTGTGAAGACTGATGACTCCTGAGCTGAAAATGATGCCCCTGCGGCGTTTCTGAACCTTGTGTGCACTGACTGCAGTGAGTGTGTGGTCGCGGGGCCCAGCTTCCAGACTCATCACTTAACACTTCACGGGTTTCAACTTTTGGCAATGTTCAATTTCTTCTGCCCTGGAGCAGGCTGGAGGGCTTGGAACTTGATCCTTGCCTTGCAAAGCCACTACTATAGGCTCAGGTGGGTCAATAAAGTTCATGAAAAAAGTCAAATTTTAAAGGAAAGACTTAGATTTTCTAGGGAGAATTGTCTTTTGGGTCATGCCAATGCAGGGTAGTCAATAATAGATCCCATGATCTCATGTTTGAAACTAGAGGATTAGGGAGAATGTCACTAGGACATGCATAAAAAGATCAAAAAGTAAAAATAAGCAAACACAGTGTGACGAGGTGTCATGCAAGAATGGGAGATGCATGCAAAAAGAAAGGAAAAATAACAAACAAGTTTATGTTAACAACATTACTCGCTTTACATAAAGCAATGCACTAAAATATGCAACTAGGTTTATGGAGACTCTAGGTAGAGGCAATTTCTTTGACCTTGTTCTTAGAATGCTACTTTGGCTCAGGTGTATCTAAGGAGACTGCGGTTGGACGTTTGAGGATGAAAAAGGCACAAGATTCAAATGCCAAGAGCCCATCCAAGAGTGCTAATTAAATGAGAGAGTGTCATTGACAGTCTCGCACTTAACCTGGGCCTTTGGATGGGCACCTGGCATTTAATGCATGTGCAAAGTCTAGTGAAAGGCGTGATTGGACAAGGAAGATCATGATAGAAATTTATGGAGCAACTATGCCCATAAACACTAGTCCTTAGGAAGGAAAGGCAAGATCTACCACCAATGACAGTCATTGTAAAGGAGATGTAAATATGATTGGGAAAAGCACAACTAGTGATCACGTCTTCAAGGTAATTCAAAGGAGTGCCACCAGAACAAACAAATGGAGCTTATTTCCAACTATGTCAAGCAGATTGAAAGGTTGTTCTCAAGGTAGTTCAGATGGGTACCACACCAATGCAAATGAGCTTATTTCCAACTATGTCAAGCAAATTCGAAAGTTATTCTCAAGGTAATTCAAAGGGGTGCCACTAGAGCAAACAAAAAGAGCTTCTTTTCAACTATATCCAACATATTAAAAGGTTGTACTCAAAGACCTAAGGTAGATTTAGTCAATAAATGGGACATGCACAATTCATGCATCGTCGATAGTAGTAAGGTAGCAAGTATGCCCCTATTATGATACCATGACAGTTACTCGTGAATGTCAGTTAAATGTTCGCAACACATTCACCCAAGAAATTTCATGCAAATAGAGCGATCATAATATTTTCCCACAAATCTTATGATTTACTATTGTGTTTTGTCTCTTGTATTTGATCATTGGATATGGTCAAATGTATGATTTTTGTTTTTTTTCTTTATCATATTTGTCAATTAGAACATGATGAGCTCCATGAGTTTCTTTTGCTAATTTTGTGAGGTGCTACTCAAAATTGCTATGAACTTATCAATATAGATTTTTTTATTTTAAAGAACATGAGAAATAGAAGACTCGAGTCAGGAAGTTTTGTCATGTATGATTACTCATTCTTTGTAATTTGGTTAATCTCTTTGTATGTATGAGAGTTGTTTTTTTATATGCTTTTTGTAATGTTGGTGATCTCTCTACATGTTTAGTTTTCCAAATGTATGAGAGTCGTTTCATGACCTAGTTGTTCAGGATACTTGTAGTACTATAACTGCGTCCACCACCTTCAACATTTGTATGAAACTTGCCTTGTCTTGTTTCTGCTTGAAAGTAAAAAAAGTTTTTAAAAAGCAAAAACAAAGTCTATATGAGCTAAATTCCATAATAGAGAGGATACATTTCAACATTTCTTACTCTATCCAAAATTTGAGATATGAGTTTGGTTTGTGCCCCAATTGAGAAACTTCATGAAAGTGCTCCACTTATAGCTACTTTCAAAAGCTAGAATATAGTTCTTGAGTAGCTAGAGACATTTGTTGGTTCTCCTTGCGCAACAAGAGAGGCGATAACTAACATGATAGCTCAATAGGTATTGCCATGACCACCAAGTCAAGTCATGGGACAAGTCATAAAAATCATTGACTCGTGTCGTAGTGCAAATCAAGTGGTTGCTTCCCCATTTCAAGCATGATTGATTATCTTAAGCATAGAAATGAGTTTGTGGTCTAGGGAGTATAAAGAGAGGAATTTGATTACATTGGAGTGATTCTATCACATGTGTTGAGCTATTTACAATTTACTTGAACCAAGGCATCTAAAGATTCCCGACAGAGAATTTAAGTCCAAGTAGTAGTAGTTAGAGTCTCGTCCTACGATTTTGCTTTGATAGGTAACTGAGTTGAGAGAAATTTTCTATATAGGTATGTAACTTGAGTAACTGGCCAACTTAACTCTATGGACAAGTATTTATCCAAACAGCTTAACAATTTGCTTCACTCTAGTGAATGAGCAAAAATTCATTCGAGCTTTTGGAGTTGTTATGTCTTTATAGTATGTTGTAGCACTTTTGATAAATTTTCATGATAATTCCAAAACATTTGATGTGAGGTAACGATGATTTTTTGTATAGTTAGGTCAACTCCTAGGTAGGTATATTCATGCCTTGTGGTATCCAATAGCGTCACTTTTTACCACTCTACATCGTCGTGGCTAATTTCATGGTCTTCACGATGACCTTTTCCACTTATCAAAGTCACTTGTTCGTTATCTTTGTCTTTGGTTATCCAAACAACAAAACAATTGTCATCAAAGTCTACACCTTCATTGCATTCTCATCCCATCGCCCTAGATACTCCATTTCACTACTTGAACTCCAAATTATTGTGAAAATGTCAACATTATTCTCATATTCTATACATTTGAGATACTACTCTTGAAAAGACTGAATTTTAAAAGCAATGTGTAATATGCTGATAATCTTAGTAGGTTTCAATTGTAATTCTTTTATTTTGATGGGAATATAATAGTAAAAGGTCGATAACTTTGTACTTGCAAAAATCTTGTCAAATGTTGAAGAAGAGCTTTATTGACCTCTAGGTCTTTTTCTTGTGATATTTAAAGAAAGTACGTGAACTTAAATTCATGAGGTTCAACAAATAATTGGCATACTATTATAATGTGGCTTTCATATACTATATCACCTAGTATTAAATTTGATTGATATTGACCTTCAAATAAATTTCATGCAAATATGTCTTGGGTAATGAGTTTATTAAACATTGTAACATGAATACTCACAATAACTAGATTTTTTTAAAGAGAGTTTGATTCTCAAATCAAAAAAAAAAAAACTTACTGCATTCATAGAGGAAAATGCTTTGAATTTCATCCTCTTTTTCCGCCCTTCCAAATTTTCTATACCAAATAAACAACACACTTTTGTTTTCTACATCTCAAATCGTTAAAAACTTGCTATGGCACACCATCCAATTCAACTCTTGAATACATGATCTGATATGGAATACAACACTAACCATCAATCACCTTGGATCTCACCAACACAAAAGTGGTATAATGACTTTCAAGTCAAATAGTACGGACTTTGAACTATGAAGCCTATTTTAAATTTTTGCACATGCATTGGGCATAATATAGTGGTCAAAGCATAAACTTTATATATCCACATTTCTTTTGTCAAAGAAGCACCTGGGTACTAGAGTAAATTTAACTAGTCATGGAATAATACACAATCTTTGATGCTTTTAGCATTGGATAACAAACAAGTGATCATGTGCAAGAAATAAAAGGTATGTATATGTTTGCATTGAAATGACTACTATATGATTTTCTTTCTCGTAACAATAACAAAAAGAAAATCATAAATATATTTCTCACAACAATATACATTTAGCTAAGAGAATGTATTGAATTAGATGTGGGTTACATTCTGTTGAGTTGTGTCGTTTTCCATCTTGTGGTTTCGTGTGCAATAGTTTGGATTAACCAAAGTCATTGAACGTGCTATTTTCTTTGCTCAAAACTTGTGTATGTTTTCAATTGCTAAAAATATCAATGTATGTCCTTCCTCTTGAACTTCACATTTTTGTGCTTATGTTTTCTTATCATCTTCCAAAAAGCTTGATGTTGTTTTAAGTTTTGAAACATGAATAGTTATGTTATAGTTATTTTATCTAAAATTGAAACTAAGTTAAGACCAACTATTTGGGATGTCTTTATGATATACTATTGCCACACCACAACATTTATGTTCAATAAGAGTTATTAACTTTTTTCATCAAGATGTAGGCTAAAATTTTAATTACTTTGTGAGTGAATATACCAAGGAAGTTACATGCTTATTCTTGGCTAGAACACTCGTGGTGGGATGCAAGTAACACACATAGAACCTCTCTCTCTCTCTCTCTCTCTCTCTCTCTCTCTCTCTCTCTCTCTCTCTCTCTCTCTCTCTCTCTCTCTCTCTCTCTCTCTCTCTCTCTCTCTCTCTCTCTCTCTCTCTCTCTCTCTCTCTCTCTCTCTCTCTCATGAATGGTACCCAATGTCATTTTATTCCTTTTGGTTTTCAATACTTTACAAGCCATGTGACCCTTTATGGCTTTTGGTGGGAAATTTTTAAACCACCACATGCATTTAATGCCACCTCAACGATCAAGATCATCAACATATTATCCTATGGACACGGTTAGTTGCTTCTCTACACTTCTTTAGATTGGTATCACCTACATGAAGAGGGCATAGTGCTCTTGCCTTCCCCACGCCCTCTATCTTCTCTTCTCCTTCCTCTGGCAAAGCAAGTCTTGCAGTATTGGTGCCTACATTTCAACAATTGAAGAGCTACCTCTGGATAACACTGGTAAGTCGCCTTCCTACCTATCTACTCGTGCTATGGATACACTGATATCAGAGGTAATGATAGCATTGATAGCACTATATTGCATCGCTGATAATGCATTATGATTTACGTATGTATGCTTGAAGAAAATGCGCACGTTGCTAGCAAGAATACTTGCTTCAAATACTCCGATTTGAGGAAACTATTGCTAGTCAGATAGGTTTGTATGATAGAATAGCACATTGTCATTGAAGCATGAATAAATGGGCACTGCATATAGCATGTTATCGTTGTAGGAAACTCCACTTACGATATGTATCCATCACTGAGCAGTTATAAAGTTGCATGGCAGTGCTGCCAGCGCTGATAATCGAAAGCATGAATCACTGATAATCGCTGATAATCACATTTGTTTATGATAATGAGAGTAGCTCGCTACCATATCAGCGAGACAGTCACTCACTTATCTGATTTTTGTATATAGTATCACTTTGTAAGCACCATCACTACATTCCAGCGATGGAATGCAAAAAGTTTTGTGGTAGAGATAGTCTAAACCAAAAGCCATATGATGTGTCTATGTCTCTAATCATTAAAGAGCTCTTTACAAAAGTAGGAGTGTTGATAATATTTATTAGCACTCTTAATATCTCTGCTCCATGCTATACAAGAACTACGTTCTGCTACGTAACGGTAACTTCGTTCGGGTAACACACCATACGAATAAGACTGCTCTCATACGTATGACTATGCAATGACTATGCTTAGAAATGGATACGGAAGGTCACGTTTCTCAATTACAAGCAAATGCAAATATGATCGCCTCACAAGAATCGGTATCATCTACCATTCAGGTTAGTGATGCACATATGTGTCAGTCTTCTTTGAAAAAGCTTAAATTGCATGGTGACAAAGTAAACAACTATTATTCTTGGCAAAATTGTTTAAGAAAAGGCAGGAAGATTCCTAATTATAGTGTTATAAAGGTTGCTCCTTTTCCAGCAAACAATGCCATATCAATGCTTACCATAGGAAAAATGATAACCCTATCTCTTTCATCATTTTTTAAGCATATCAAGAATTTGCATACCTATTTTAAGTTCTTTAAAGTACATGGATTTGTGCAAAGAACGTATACATTCATAGGATCGGAACGACATGGATTTGCCTTGGTCATATCATGAATGTAGGGTCGCAAACTCTTTCACTTGTATTGTGTACTTACAGGTAACAAGTTTTTTGGCTACTTTTTAAGTCACGATCATGTTTTAAAATCATAGAACGGTAATTTAGTTTGCGGAACCTTATATAGCACGCTCAAGAAGTTATGAGAACCGTACATTATCTGTTTACAAGTGTGAATGGCATGGATTTGCCCCAAACTTCATGTACCGGTCCAAACTACTTATACATTTACATCTTGCTACACATGTTATATAGCTTATTGTCAAATGCATAATGTGTTATGTTTATTAGTTAAAGATACGGACCAAAAACCAACAAACTGATCAGCATGGCACTCGCCCTGATATGGTATCAATATGGTTTGGCCGATTGCTATAAATAACTTTCAGTAAGGGAAGACCAGACTATAAAGAACTCTATCTATATTGCAAGCTAATTAGTTAAGTTTAACGTATTTTGTACATGGATAACAATTGACATTCAGCGTTGACACCTGTCTTCCTCACTATGCTAAATTGCGCGGTTTTGTGTGGTGGGATGGTGGCAGGTACCAGCTGGATGTCTTGAGATATGTTATGCTTTACGATGCTTTATTTAGTTTCAGCTATGTTTTACCTTGTTGGTCTATGAATAAAGGGTTTTAAAAGGTTTTGGTCTTGACTTGTCAAGAGGAGCTTTGATCTGTTTCTCTCTCTCTCTCTCTCTCTCTCTCTCTCTCTCTCTCTCTCTCTCTCTCTCTCTCTCTCTCTCTCTCTCTCTCTCTCTCTCTCTCTCTCTCTCTCTCTCTCTCTCTCTCTCTCTCTCTCTCTCTCATAGATGCTTCTTCATTTAAAAATATCGTGTTATGCTACTACACCGCTGGACAACAACATGCTTACCATCTTGTCGAGAACTAAAGGTCCTAAATCAATACCCCCCTAAAACTTGCACTATATTGTTTAAATTTTTTTCCCACCTCTATTTTTGAAATAAGCTCTACAATGGGTTTAAACTTAGCCTAAATAGAGGGGAATTGGAGTTGTTACCTCCCTTGCAAGGCAAAATGTTACCTTCCTGGAAGCCTCACTGCACAACACTATATATTAGGCGGTCTCAACTAGTGTTTCTTGCAACATCTTGTGAAGAAGAGTTCATTATCTCTCTCCTCACTACACTTCCATCCATCGGAATCTATCATATGGTAAGAGGTTTATCTTATTCCTTTGCAAGGCTATCACTTTTATTTGCTTTAAGCAATTGGATGAATGCTTCTCTGCTATTTTCTATTGTATGCTTGTACTTTGCTCCTCACAATAAGCATAAAATATGTTAAGAAATGATGAGGATGGATCGCTAACCAGTGATGAACCACCCATCACTACCCCAAAAAAGGGTCCTTTTTTGCCTCATGGCCAGTGATGGACAGATCTATACCTTTTCCATTATAGATAATGGTTTTGTATGCTTTCCTAGCAGCGATGGACCACAATAAGTTTTGGTTGATTCTGGTTTTATGTCGTTTGCCTACCAGGCAGCGATGCTAAGATAAGCACCTTTTCTCATTGATAGCTTATGCTCATGATGATGGCCGTTGTCCAACGATGGACATTAGGCTCATACAACTATTTTTATGAGGAAAACTTTGATTTGTCTATCTTTGATCCAGCGATGGAGTGTAGGAAGCTTATAATCATTTCTGTAACTCTAAAACATGCTTGCTGTGAGGCTATGTTAATAAGATTTACTGTTGTGTGGATAGCAACCTATCATACACTTTATGCTATATTGGTCTCTTCCACCAATTTAACATGTTTTTTCAAATAATATACACATCTTGTAGTGATTATGTAGTATTGGGATACTAAATGATTTACGTGTCATGATAATGTAGCATTTCTTGTTACTAGGGGGCCTACCGTCACATTCGTTTAGGTTCAAAAATGAACTGTGCATTGTTAAGCGTCCACACAGGTATGTAATTCGTTGAAACCATTCTATGACAACATTGACTTGAACATTCTTTGTACTTTTTCATGTATAGAACATACTTATACAAGAATTTGATTCTTAAAGAAGAAGGTTAGATGCTAAATGATAAAAACTATATGTACAGTTGTTTTCCAAAGAAAGCAAACTACTCGAGGGAAAAGCATGGCATCCTCTCAACAAACTACGTCTACAATCATCCAAGTATAACTTTCCACTACGATTTCCAGGGTATATGCAAACCACATACATCAAAGACATGGTCTTGATTACATGCCTTTAATGATATATACTCAGGATATGTTTTTTCTGTTATACTTACATATGTTATCTTCGTTATATGATTCATAAATAACAACACTCAAGCTTAACGGTGACTTTTATGTCTTCAATTCTTTTTACAATCTAATGTAACAACTCGTTCACACTATTCTTGAATAGTTCATACCTAGATCCAGAATTAGGTTTTCAAGATAAAGTTCTTAGATAGCATGGATATGCGTAAGAAAAAGGGTTTTTTTGAATAAGGATTAGAATGGCACGGATCTGCTGTAATACTCGGTAAAAAATTCTTGAAAATCCCTCATAAGCATTAAACCATACCTGTCCAAAATGAAGTCCTATATACCATCTATTGTAATTTACCTTCTGTGTAGCATGGACTTGCTCAGAACTAAATATAGCGATATGATACCGATTTTTTGCATATGCAAAACAGGTATAAGAAAATATATTGAAAATGATGAGGAGAGGCTAATATACTATATTTATCCACTACTAGTCGCCGAGATATTTCATTTTGTCTCGATGGTGCCCTTTAGATTAGTCGTATAAGTTGACCAAATCTCTTCTTGAGTTTTCATCTACCTCTTGTATCGGATAAGCACAAACCTCACCCAAAGTTATGTATTCACCTCTACGTTCATGTGGTGCCAATGTGTTTGACCATTTCTATTTAGTTTGTAACAAATTCACAGCTCCTAATGCGCACTATTCCAAGTTGTGACTGGGATCTTTCATGAATTGGGTGGTCTTGAAGTGCAAGATGAATGCCCTTTGCAAAGAGTCCCAATCTTGTTTCTCACATGGCTCTAGGTTGATAACAATTACTAGCAGAGTCAATGAGACAAAGGTTTAAAGTGCTTTCTTTTGGATTGAACCTCATAAATACCATAAGTGCCACACTCTAAGTACACTTGGAAAATATAGTTACGGTCACCTTGCCTATTAAACTTCGACAACTCCATCTTAGATAGCCCTCTATTTTGCACAATAGCATTCTCGACATCTGCCATGATGAGAACCACTATAGGTGGTTTATATAGGGATGAATTGACAATCTCTAAGACACTAGATCCACTTAATACTATGTTTCAAGGGGGTCAGAGTCTAGTGACTCCTCCCAGATTGTGTTTAGATATGGAGGAAACTATTTATAGTTTTTTAGATCATGTTTTTATCGCTTTGATCTTTTCCAAAGCAACTATCAAAAATTGGCACACACCAAGGCACTTGTTTCTCACAGATCCATCTGAGATTACGCTAGTTTGAACGTATGTCATTTCTATTGCTTTTAATTGTTTCTTGCTTTTAGGATTTTGATATAACAAAAAGAAAATCGAGCACTAGAACCTCACCAATGCACTTATGTTGATTCTCCCCAAGGCACATGCAACCTCACATATTCATTCGAAAAGAGATCATTCTGAATTTATGCTATTTTTATTGCTTTTGAATGTTCAATTATTTTTGTACTTTTTAGAAATCTTTTTTTTTATGGGGTTTTTTGGTCAAAAAAAAATTAAAATGATAAAAGTCTGATATGAGATCTACTTACTCTATAATGTCGTAAACATATATATTAGAATATATATATACATGTACAACAGCAATTAAGGGAATCCTCAATCAACTACTAATTCTGGTTTGTGAACCTTGACTAGTGATTAATCATAGAATGGAAATCAATAAAAAAAAAATTATAGAGCATGCAGATGTTAGATCAAAAAGCGGATCTAAGATCCACACCAGATTTGAAGGTAGTTTCAATTTTCTGGTCTCCCTGTTAGAAGTTGCTCTTGATTGACTTATAACTCACATAAATGAGAATTGAGGGACAATGTGGAACAATAAGTAATTGGATTATTGATAAATAAGGTCATATCATGAGGACAATCAATACAAACTATGCAACCTCAATCGATCTAATGATTAGATATAGCAACAATCTTTCCAACACAAACAGACCCAAATTCTTTTATAAAGTCAGATCAATGGAGTGTAATTAACCAATTGATGACAACTACTAAAATCATTAAAATAAATAAATAAATAAGTTGTAAGTGCAAGCCTTTTTGAGATACTAAGAGTAAAATTATTATTATTTTCAATTACTACGAGTGTTTTTCAAACATTCCCATTCACATTTGCAAGTGTGAGTGTTTTTTAAAACTCTAGCAAGTCCCAAAAAAAAATTTGAAAGTCTATTGATCCACTCAAAATCTAAAAATTCTTTCAAAATTAGAAAATACAAGAAATTACGAGTTGTTTCACTAGCTGATGTGAGTGTTTGAAAATGTTCACATTGCTAGTCAAATTTAATTTTCAAAAATTTATAATTATTGCAAGTGTTTTAAATGCTCACAACGCGAGTGTCCGAAAATGGCTAGTATCAAGAAAAAAAATGCTCATCCTTTTGCAGATAGATATAGTAAGTGTCTGAGTCTTAAGATCTACTCAAAACCTCTAAGCTCTCTCTAGAATAGAAAGTTATTAGCAAATGTGAGCTATTGAAAGTAGTTCACAATGCGAGCCAAACTTTTTTTTTCTTTTTTTTTCAAAAAGAATGGCCTACTAGACCATGTGGTTATATTTTTCTTCCAACTTTTGGAATAAAGTTTGAGCTATGTGGAATATTGTGAAGAGAGGTGCACTTTATTTGTATTTTTTGGGAGAAATAGGGATCCACTGAATAAACCATACATGTACCTTTGGACATCATGACAAATGCTCATGAGCATATATATTTCTTCAAGCATAAGCATAAGCCATTACCATTTTTCGCATAAGGTGATTTTCATAATTAAAGGTTATTCACAACTTGGACCAAATTTGAACGATATATAGTCACAATTAATTCTAACAATTTTCATTTTTGTATGGTTGAATATCAAGCATACTTTCCTTTTAAATGCATGACATTGATCAATAATTGGCCTAGAGCGCAAGGCATAAAGCATGATGGCTCGCTGTCTTTTTGGGCCAACTTGTTAAATACGCTTTCACAACCTTGGGCAATGTGATCAATGCTCATTGTGCAAAAAAATATTTCTCTCGAGAAAATTAAAGAAGAACCAAGTTTCTCAACTTCTTTAAAAATTAGCAAGGTGGAGATGACGAAGTCACCATTCCCAAATTCCCCGCTATTTCTGTCTAGCCAAATATTCCATAAGAGTGATAATTCTAATACACTGCCAAAAATCGTTCGTAGCTTCATCGTCCAAAAAATAATGTCATTTAGCAACAGATCATGGTGGCTAAATCTTCTAAATCTAATATTAAAGCGTGCGAAACATTGACACTATACCAAACTTATTTGTCATTGATTCTTTTTTTGTTGATGTTTCCATAAGTAGATATTGCAAAACAAACTAGCAGAATTACAATGGCCAATACATCATTTACTAGTCAAAAGTGTTTGGGCTTCAATGTTAGTACTTCTTGTTAAATAATCTTTACGAACTATGGCAAATTATAGCCTAAAACAAAAGGATGTATTATATAATCTAATCTCTTCGAGTGAGGATGAAATTGGACTTGAAAAGAATGAATGACAATAGAAAATGTTGGGGCATCGATTGGCAAAGTTGCCCCTTCCATTATGAAACTTGTTTTTAACTTGCCAATAAATGGAGACCCCAACCATTGAATGGATAGCGATATAGATCCAATGAAGATGTCAATTTTGAATTGCCACCCTCCAACTTGTCAAAGATAGAAGATAAGGAAAAATCCTTTTGACATTCGTAGCTGGATTAGATACAAAGACACCACAATAAAAAGGTTTTCAAGTTGTGAGACTCATGCGATGGTGGGTTTGAGTGCCTCAATGATGATTTGGCTAGCTAAAGGAAACACAACCAAAATATGGGAGGTTGAACATTAGATGGACTATTGAAAGTCTCAAATGTGGGCATTGTCATCAGCCACCTTGTGTCAAACAATATACGATGATTATACAACCACATTCCTCAAGATACAAAAAACTCCAAAGTTGTGGACTTGGCCAATCGTACACATGACTTTGGAGAAGTATCTGCCATAAACATTTAAAACATAAAAGCTCATAAAACCAAAGGACCAAAGAAATTTCATCAATGCCTTGTGGCAAAGATGATTTTTGGCCGTTTATTGTGAGGTTTATGTCCAGATTCATGTAAGCTTTTTGCATTGGTGGAGCCCTTCCATTATAAAAATGAAAGTAGTCATTAGAAACGGTGAAATTAGAAGCAAATGGGACTAATGACTTTTTTTTTAGTGGTTTTCAAACTTTAAAATTGTCATTTGAAATTGGGTGCAATTAATATTAATACCACATGGGCAATGCACATGATTCAAGCCATACTAACCATTGCAATTTGTGACGTGAAGACTCTTGATGTGCAGAGCAAGGGCTTATTTAGACACCACTAAATCATCTCATATCACACCACATTTGATAGCTTGCCTTTAAAAGGATCCATGGCATGTAAAGCAGATAGACAAATAGATTGTAGTTTGCATTGTATATGGGAATGACCCACATCAACTTGCAGTGGGAAGAGAGAGGTTGTAGTTGTTGCATTTAATGGACAACACTCACAAAAACATCAAACAAAAATAAAGAGATGAGCACACTACACTACATTACTACGGATGTGTAATTTCAAAAACAAAAAATAACCAAGCAAATATGATGTATAACAAGATTTATTCATGATGAAAACTTGAAATGCTTATAACAATCGCTTGAAAGACTTGCAAAGTGGATTGACTTTGTGAAAAATTAGAATTTGCAAATGGGATAAATTTACTAGTAAGAAAACTGTGATTTTTTAATTTTTGAGAAGCACTACATACTAATAATTTAGAATTTTCCACCTTTTCACGATCACTTGAAATTGATAGTTAGCCATGAACCCCTATAGGTCATGGATATCAAGAGTTCCGTCTCCCAACAATCAATTTGGTATAGGTTGCCCTAAATATCCACTCAAAGGAGATAAATCTGATATTTTCCATTAAGGCTCCACAAATGCCTTTCCATATCTGCTTCGTTCTCTGTTTGAATTAAGTGGACAGAACAAATCACACTTCCAATTTCAGGAAATCTTTGCTCATCCTGAATACTATTCAAATGAGCAGTGCTGTGCCCATTGCTTTCACATCGATGACCATGGAAGATTTTTTCTCAGTACCCTGCCCAATCACCTGACAAAATCAACTCGAGTAAAATACTAGCCACATCCTTCTGGTGTGATTCCAAGTCTCTTAAGCACAACATTGCACATGCTCCGTAAGTTTAGTTGCTTTTGATGTCAGGAATAAAAAACCACAAAAATCTCCCAACCGTCGGATGTAATTTTATAGCTACACAAATGTAACACATGTTCACACTCTTTAAACACATGTAAAAATATGAAACTATGATAGCCCATATACCTTTCTAGTAATTCCAAAGTGAAAATGTTAATACAAGTGAGGCCATAACATCTCTTCCAGATTCAGATTCCATGTACTGTTACAAAAGTAAGCATCATAAGGGTGCAAAGTCAAGTTAGTATAGTTTCACTGACACACTATGCTAAACCACGATGCCTGATTCAAACGAATTTCTCCCCTCCAAATCGAAAAGAAATCTGTTTTTTTTTTTGGGAGGGGTTCCATTGCCTGAATAAGCGAAATGAGATGCAGTATGAAATGCCAAAGTTTTACCATTTCCTTACATCAGATTCAAGCAAAGAACTAGTCTTATTCCTGCCAATTCTTTCCAATTTGAATCACCAAAGTCTGAATCTGAATGCATATAATTGGAATTTATGCAATTAAGAATTGCCCAAATCTAAATTAGGTGGAAAAATATAAACAAAGGAATTTTCATGTGTATCCAAAATACAAAAATTGGTTACTAGTTTGCAACTGTCAAGCAAGATCAGACTACAATGTCAAAAAAAAAAAAACCCAATCTTTTGGAGACCACTTTTTTCCCTTTTTCTTTATTGCTGACCAACTACCATGAAAATCATCCAAATCATAACATAATTTCATGATTGTTGCTCAAACATTTTATGCTGAATGTATTTAGTCCAAAACCATGAAACAAGAAATGCACGATGCAGTAAAAATTACAGATTCAAGCTTCTAATGCCATGATAACCAGAGGCTTTGATGCACCAAGAATAAGGGGGAAAAAAGCAGAAATACTGGTGTATACCACAACATTCAATCAGCCTTTCCAGCAGACTTTTTTCTCTTTTTTTCCTGACGCTGCTCTTTAGATTTGGAAAGCTCCTCAGCAAAAGACTTCAAAAGTGCTGCTACACTGTCATTCCTGCGAGCTGAGAAAATCATTATCCTTTTGCAATGAACATCTTCCACAGGGAATTTTAGCAAGTAACTGAGAAAAGGAACTTCATTTTCATCGTGAGATCGAAAAAAGAAAATCCACAGAATAGCCCTTTATCTTGACTTCACTCTTCATTTTAGCAAGCTTTCCCAAAAAGCCCTAACCTCTTCTGCAAACCTGATATTAAAACCAATGGAACACCATGGTTACTGTCTAGGGGAGTGATCTTGGGATGCTGGTGTAGACTCCCATATCCATGGTTTGAAATGATCATGGATTGTGCTCTACAGTGGTGGAG
Source organism: Diphasiastrum complanatum (assembly GCA_029204225.1). Taxonomy (NCBI): domain Eukaryota; kingdom Viridiplantae; phylum Streptophyta; class Lycopodiopsida; order Lycopodiales; family Lycopodiaceae; genus Diphasiastrum; species Diphasiastrum complanatum. The sequence continues at coordinate 45,267 of MU832659.1, read as the reverse complement.
AGTCTGATGTCCACATCTCTGATGGTGCTTAGTTAAGTCTATGTCAACTTAGATCTCGGAATCTCTTACAGCAAGTAAAAATGATTGATTTCTCAAAACCAAAATAGAAAGTGAAGTTAAAAGTTTCTCGATTATCAGCTCATACAGTGGACCACACACTAGACCAAGTGTCCCAATGAGCATATGGCACATCTTGTTGACCAGTCCATTGACCATCGGACAAGTGTCACTCATGAGCTGGACCAAGTGTCCCAATGAGCATATGGCACAGACGAGTGCATTCCGAGCAACATGGTCAGAAGGGGTTTCTATGATATGAGCCTTGCTAGTGTGAAAATCATCAAAGGAGCATGCCCCTATAGTAGCCTCACAAGTTGCATCCTTATCTTGATTGGTTAAGTATATGTATCGCCATCTTGAAGTTTAAACACCACATCACAAAGCCCAGACACAAAAATCGTATATTGCCTCGAACTGCCTTGAAGCAGAAACTCAACTTACCAGCAAGACTCACATCATCCACGTTGACAGACTTCCGGCCAGCATGCTGTGCAAACATCTCCACATCTTTAGCTAGTTGTACTGTAATAATCCCAAGCATAAAGCAAATAATGGTCAGAACCTGTCGTACAGATTTTAAAAAACAGCATTCAAAGAGCTCTGCCTATGAGGACAACAAATTGCTGATATGCTTCCTGAACAAGTATTAGTGAAAAACTTTATGTTGATCAAAGATAAAGATCAGAATTCACCAAAAATTAGGCTAATAAAAAATAAAGAACAAAATCATGTCCATAAAGATTTGGCCAACTAGGTCAAACCTAAAAGCAGTTATAGACGGTAATCTCATCAAATACAAGAAAAGAACATGCCAATACCTGTGTAGTTGAAGGTAAGGTCAGCTAACGCGGTCATAACTGGGGGGGAAACTGACAATCCTTGCTTCTGTGCTGTAAAAGAAATGAGAAGCATTGCAGACGGTTTACGGAGCTTCATTCTTGCTCATTAACAAAATACTAAACAGCGCTTTGAAGCTTAAGTCCATACAAACTCAAAAAAAAGTCTTAAAAGCTACATCGCCAAGAGAAGAAATGGATAAAACCTAGCCGGATAGCCTTGGCCACATGCAAGCATTTGTGATAGAAATAGGAAAGCAAGAGGCACCTTCAGCTTCAGCGGTAGCGATAACAGCCAAGCGCAAGCGATCAATAAGACGCTGCTCTCGATTACGCAACTGTTCTTCCTGCACCCCTTCCTCTTTTTCTTCTTCTTCTTCTTCTTTTGCATCATCCATTATGAGTTTTATTGTTTTATGGCTTCTTCGTTTGCCTACTCCCCAGAAGCAAAGCCTAAAGGAGAGATACTTTGAGCACCGCTCAATCGATTATATTATGTACCAAGTACCTACTACGGAGCCGCTCTCCTCTGAAGATCTCAAATCTTATGAAAAAAGTAAGGCGTGTACATCATCATAGTGGGGTGTCTAGGTTGAGTTGTTGAGTACCACCGGAGAGGTGCAGGCTCGAATCCCGACCACTGTGTAGTGACATCTAAGGAGCCTAGCTCTGTAAATGGCATTGCCATATTATACATATGTTGTATATATAACAACTACTAGTTGCTAGAAGTGTGGTCTCCTTGCTCAAGCACGTAAGGATGCAGGCCCAAGTCAAGCTACACAGGACTCAGTGCCTGAGGATGCTGTTGTGGCCGATACTTCAATGGCTGATGCATGAGGATGCTGTTGTGGCCGATACTTCAATGGCTGATGCAGAAACATAGGAAGACAACCAGGACGCTGCAGCCTTTTGAATTGAGCAGGTTCATGAAGTTGTCGACAATGTCATTGATGTTGTTGTTGATACAACTACAATAGCTGCTACTACTGCCACCGATACAGAAGACATAGTCGATGAGCAGAAAGATCAGACACCAGAGCCAGATACTCCAGATTGGCTGGCTGACGTGAATCCAGAGGTTTTGCAGATGATCACGTATTTGCGCAAACATTGATGCAGTGCAGAGAGGGTACGAGCTAAAAATCACCAAGCTCGAAGGGATGAACGAAGACCTAAAGAAGAAGATGACGAAGCTCCTGGCACAGCTCAATGCCATGGAGCAAAGTAATAAAAAATTTGAAATCATTTTAAGAAAATCTAATGATTACTCTATGTCTCTTCAGTCCGAATTGGACAACAGCAAAGATGAATTATCTGTTGTTCGAAAACAGATTGATTCATTTGATTCAGAGCGCATTGCTCTATCAAATAAGGTAGACTTCTACCAGAAGAAGGCTGAAGACCTACAACAGTAGGTGGATGTAGAAAAGTTGGCAAGAATCAACGCCGACAATACCTTGCAGTGTTGTTCAGATGGAGGCACTATCAAGGTGGATGCTACCAAATGGAAGCAGGTGCAGGTATCTCTGCAAGAAACATTCAAGGTTGAGCTTCTCCAATCATTGTATGAGAAGAAGAATAGGTTTGAAGAAGAACTTATTGATTTGAAGGAACTGTCGGAGGCTGCATGCCCGGGTGTGAATTTACACGAGGAGCATTTGCAGGCCCTCAAAAATATTGACAGTTTGTTGGCAGAAATTGCAACCTACAGGAAGGGAAAGCAGGTGGACTTAGGTCTTCTCCACACTTCACAAGTTTTCAGTTGCTCAGGTGTGGAAGACCATGAGGAATTTCGCAACGCTGTGGCCGAGAATGACCAACTGAAGAGGGAACTAGAGTCATTGCAGACTCAAATAAAAGATGTCATATATGCGAAAGAGCTAGAAGCTGAGGCAGATCCAACCGATATCCAGAAGCCCAAACGAACTCGTGCAACCAAATCCAAGAAATCAGATTAGGTACTTGCACGCGAATTCAAAATTTTTATTGAAAAAGTTCGTGTTTGGTTGCCAGTCCAATTTAACTGTGAGTTGCAATGGCGTGTGGATTATTTCTTTTTGCCAGTTCTAATGGGTTTTACTTGGGCCGACTGGGAAGCCCCCTGGGAGAAAACAAAATTTTTGAGTCTGTGGAATAATCTCACTATCGAGCAAAAGGGATGCCTATGCTGGGCAATTTTGCAGGGCAAATTTTTTGTAGTTCCTTTCGGAAGTGTAGAGTTATGTGTAGGATGTACATTATTGTATGCATTAGAGTATATGAAGCAGAAAGAAATGGAGTTCTATGATTACTATCTAGGCCAACTTGACTACTGGCTTAATTTGATCTGCACCGACCGAACGAAGCATCAGATTTTGCAAAGTTCGATAGAGACAATTTATTACAAGATGTCGATGTCACGTATCCGGAGCTTTGGGAGCTGCAGGTAGATTGGGAAGCTGGTTACCATGTGCACTACGAGAATGTCGCCTGTGCAGACTAAAGAGCAAATAAAGACCACAAGAAGTTTGTTACTTATTCGGTAACACATTTTGGAACACTTGTCAGCCATGTCCTGTCGGCAATGCAAAGCCTCTATTTGGATGGTTCTTTCATCCGGATAAATGCTGAGGTGCTGAAGAATATTACACTTAGGAAGGACATGACTACAGACTTTGTCGTTGCAGCTACTGTGTATAATAGAACATTTTTAAGGACATGTTTTGCTGATCTGGGCAACCATGTGGTTGGTCAATTTCATGAGGCCAAAAGACGAAAGATTGAAAGACAAATACAGTTAGATGAGTAATAATCTCTGAGGTTGCAAAACGCTCCAGAGTAGAATGTATACATTCTGTATATATATACTTATTGTTCAAGATCCATTATGGAATGTATTGAAGAAATATATTTTCTTTGATGTATTGCTGATTTCAATTGTTCACGAGGACGCCTCACATTTGAGGGGAGGGGATATGTAATACCATATTACATGCCTATTCTTCTTGAAATACTAATTGATGATGTAAAACTCCAATTAAACTACTCAAGTGATGAAGATAATCACCGAATATAAAGACATATCTAATGGACCAACTTATACAAAGATATATTGAAGACAAAGAGGCCTAAATAAAAGTTACTAAAGGAAGGACTATATTCCGAAGGGCAGATATGGAAGAACACAAACCTTAATAAGAAGGCTAGCTCTAAAGAAGGAACAGTTCATAAGCCTCATTTATTGCACCTCAATCAAACATTGTAACCTTTCATGTGCTTGCTTCTCATTGGAGCAAAGCCGCGTGACAAGGATGCCACCTAGGAAATGTACACTTGTAATTTTCCTATTGGACGTAATTGGTTAATTAAACTAAACATGAGGCGACATATCGATCACTAGAGAGTTGTGTACTCTCGCGCTCGTTCTCTATATGTACTCAATTTACACTTCAATACAATTACCGAGTTTATCAGGAGATCACAGAGAGTGTTTGAGTTTTTTTCGAGTTCTCTCTTCTCTCTGCTTTCATAAGCCTTATGCTTGCTGAGTACTTCTGTATCTGACAGTCGGTAAGCCTCACCTTGTCGGATGTGCTTGTGATTGAAACTCTGATCAGACACTTCTTTAGCCTTGATATTGTCGTACGAGAACTACTGTAAATTCACCACTAAGATTGTCTTAAAACTCATTGGTTATTTGATTGCTTGTGTAATTGAATAATCAATTGCTTGGAGCTTAATTGTGATGTTAACTTTCAGAATCATTGTTACATTTCTCTGACGTATATTCAGGCTTACACATCCTAAAGCTTGCTTTGTGTTGTTGTAAATCAATGCTTTGAACTTTGCATATGGATACTCATGTAGTTCAACATAGTAGTCAATCATCTTATGAATGAGCGCACTCTGTTGTTGAGGATAGATTGTCGGACTTCATTTGGAATGCATTGAGACATTTGAATCTTTCTCTGCCTTGGTTTATCTGATGCAACAGACCTCGCTTGTCTGACAAACTTTGTTAGGAGCACAGACCGATATATTGGATTGGCCGATAAGCTGGACACTCTAATAAGAAATGCATCAGGTTTGATATGAGATTGTCAGCATCAATATCTTTTACTTTTGATTATTTGGAACCACAACTAACTGGTGATACCGGTCGCCGATACTCTTGAATGTCTGTTGACAACCAGCTTTTAATCCAAGAACAATAAAATGAGTTAAAAACATCTAAAATCACAACATAAAGTAGTCTCTCTGGGAAACGAAAATCTTCTATGCTACATATCCTTACATTTAAGATAAGTATAATACGACAACTCCAAGAGAAGTTCTATGCTGCATGAACAAGTCATTTCCCAATGCTTTGGTGAAGATATCAGCTACACATTCCCTTGAAGACACATGTTGAAGCTCCACCTCCTTTGCAATGACTTGCTCCCTCACAAAATGTTGACATATCATTTCAATATGACATCAAGAATCACATAGAATGTAAATGAGATGATTCCTCCATGCTATCAACTTTGAACTCTCTGGAAAAATACATCAAACAAACAATAGATGTGAGTTATCAACATTTGCTTGCATGTCTCCTCCTTCTTTGTCCTTCGTTGCCATGTATCCACCATGAAACTCCATGAATAAGCCTCCATCTCCATCTTGCCACAAGATATCATCATACCTTGATGACTTGACCATGAATGAGTGACATAATGAACCTCCAATAGCTTCATTTCCATCAACAAAACCAGCCAAGAATGCTAGTACAAATCCAACATCAAAATGATGCTCACCAACGTAGCTAGTTTTATAATATCTTGACAATTTGCACACATTCACATGAAATAGCTCAAACATGAGATAGAACAAGTAAAGTAAACTTGAACAACGCTTCCTTGCTGCTCCTTTGACCTTAATTGAGTCCTCAACAACCTGAAAAAATAGATCCAAGACATCTTTGTCAATTGACTCTCCTTTGATGCTCTTGACTAGCTCCAAATTGCCATGTTTCCTTTTGTGTTGTTGAAGGCCTTTGAGATCAACCTCTTGATCATCAACTTGACCATCAAACAGTTAGAAATCAGTTTTCATCTTATTCATTAGTATAAGCTCTAGTGTGATGATGTAATTAGTGTACAGTTTATTTGGTTTACTGTATATGGTTGTGATCAGGACGTGACCTGTTAGGATATATTGATCGGGCACTGATCTTGTAGCCGGCTACTTGGGTTAGCCGAGTAGCCACAAATAGGAAGAATTAGCGTGTATAGAGTTATTTACAGTACTTGTTATACTTGGGGGCATGTCCCAAGTTTGTCGGTCGAATTTGGCCATATTGGGCCCGACCTTAGTTTGACAGGTGGTAGGCCAATTTTAGGACACCTGTCTTTTCATGCAGTTTGTGAATACTCTATATGTACAGTGTTTCTTTGTAATCTATTAACTTTTGTTGTGCCATCTTTGAGAGTTTGTGAGGAGTGGCTATGGTGATTGTGTGATGTGATCTGCATACTGCACTAGATTCTATCCGAATTCAACTCAAACTCATTGAACAAAATTTGTTTTCCAAATCCATTACTTGATTTTACATCATGATAACATCCATCCACTTGCATAGCATCATATACACAAGAAGATTTACCAAAAGATTTTTCATTCTTCATAAGAACATGATACTCAAGACAGATTGCTTGGATCCACTCCTCTTCTTTCCTTGCTTCATCTACACTTGTAGGTTCATCAAAAGAGGTTAGTAAAGCAACATAATTTCCAAAAACTACTTGCTTACCCTTTTCATCATATGTGAGCCTTGAAGTTACTTATCTTTCCCTTGATGTTCTCCTTGGCTTTTGACTTGATGAAGATCCATCATCATCACCATCTAAAGTAGGATACTTTACATCAACATCAAGAATGTTAGATCCATCCACATCACCATCAATAATTCTTGAAGGCACTTTTGGAATCTTCCCCTCATTAAAAATGGCATCTCTACCAACAATCACTTTGTTAGTAGAAGGAATGTAAACCTTGTAGGCTTTACTCACCTCACTATATCCAACAAAAATACGTTTATTTGAAGCTAGATCCTCCTTGGTTCTATCATCAAGAGTAATGTTGACATTGCATGTGCTACAGGCCAGATCCAAAGACTGCACGCTAGCAAAAAGGATCAAGATGATATGTATGGCTTTTGTTCATCAATTTCGTTTGTCTAGTGTGGTATCAAGGCCAGTCGTGTGGCCTTTACATGCAGGAAAAGCAAAAAACTCACTATTGTGAAGTAATGCGATGATGGAGATGTTGTTCATTGATGTTGAACATGGTTAGCAGAGATGGATGGTGATCAGAAGATTGGGAACAATGAAGTTGACACTCGGCCTCCTCTTGAATAGCATCTCAAGAGGTGTCCTTCCATCCAAAATAGCACTCGGCCACCTATTGCACAAGAAATTGGCACACAACAAAGTTTGATCCCAAAATGGTTTATCAAGGTTAGCACTTAACCTCATGGCTTTTTAGCACTTTCACATAAATTCCCATTCTTCCTTTCAACCACTCCATTTTGTTGTGGGGTCCTTGGTGTTGTATACTCCCTCTTGTTCCCATGCTCATCACAAAAGGCCTTGAACTTGGTAGATATGTACTCACCACCATTGTCACTACTTAAGCACTTGATCTTTGTGGAAAATTGGTTCTCCCTTGCATTCTTGAACTTAACAAAGACATCATACACTTCATCTTTGCTCTTTAGTAAATAGATCCAACAAAATCTACTAAAATCATCAGTGAAAGTTACATACATGCTAGGTCTACATCTAGATCTGAAGAAATATTGAGTTTCTATTTTAATCCTTTTTAGACCGATGCATATTTTAACTAGTTTTTGCACAGTCTGCATATTTGAACTATTTTTTGCATAGTTTGCATTTTTCACGTTTTTCACATTTTTGATAAAAGGCGACAACAACCTTCGGCTTTTTTGCCACATACTCAGAAGGCCGACACATCGGGTAAGGCCAACACTCCAGGGTGAGAACAAACTATCGGCTCAGGTTTGAAGTTTTTTAAACTACTCCATCGTCGCCATGCAACGTCAACAAAAACGTACTTAAACGGATGCTTAGCTTAAACTTAGCTAATCAATCTTGTAATCTAATCCAGCAAAATATATGTATTGGATCATAGACATATACACATATACACAAAAAAAAGAATCCAAAAAAAAAAAATGCAACACTCAATGAGGTGTGTATCAAGGAAGCAAGATAGATCTAGTTGTAGCTAGTTTCTTTCATGAGAAGAGAACACCCTTATCATGCCGACGCGCTGATCTAGGAAATAGATAGCGCTCAAGAAAGAAATCATGTTGTAATATCAATTCTGATAATATAGACGAGTATATCTTTTTCTGCTCAATGCGCAATCTGTGAATGTTGTAATGCTTGTTCAATTTTACCAGTAGATATATTTTCGCTGTCACTAGACATTACATGTTGTTCATAAATTCATTGTCAGATTAGCAGTAGCTATCTGCTGCTCGGAGGATGATTGATCAGGCTTGAGGTAGTAGCCTTATCTAATAGATCAGCTCCATCTGAGCTTAGTTAGAATCCTCATAGGCAAAGGCATTCCAACAGTGGTATTAGCGCCATAAGGCTTAATTAGAGCCACATCACTGAGACAATGGCTTCCATTCACAACGTCCAATCAAAGATTTGTAGAGTAATTGAAGCAGACGGATCAAACTTTCTTGCTTGGAAGGTAAAGACATCGCTTATCCTAAGAGGAGAAGCATTATGGCCGTGGGTGGATGGCACCGAAGAGATGTCAGCCAACATAGACAAAGATCTTCGGGAGTGGAAAGAGAAGAACGACAAAGTAGTAGTTATCATCTCCTCTTCCATCGAGGACAACATTACCCTTGACTTCACATCAATATCTAATGCTAGAGAGATGTGGGATACGCTCATCAGTAGATTTATGCAAGACAAATCACAAAATCAGATAATGCATCTAGAAGATCAACTTACCTATTTAAGATGGGATGACAAAGATCTCACTAGCTTCATCAGGAAGATGAAGAACCTGTTCCTATCACTACACAACGCTAGAGCAGAACACACAGTCTCGCAAGAAAAATAGCTCAGTTACCTGCTACGCTCCTTACCACATTGTTCCAGACAACCCGGACATTGCTAGCTAAAGATCCTACTATGACCTTCGATAAGGCAGTCATTGACATCAAGGAAGAACTTGAAGCTAGAGAGCACTACGACGACAAGAACGAGTCTGATCAAGCTCTCTACAGCAACAGAGGCTAGTCGAAGAAAAAGGCTCACAGTATCCCATTACAAAAGGAGCACAAGCGATAAGTAGTGAAATCTTGACAACCCTCACCAGAAGAGGCAATGCTAGCAATGAAGCATAAATACAAGAAGGAATCCAAAAAATAAAATGTAGAGGATGATTATTTGGGATCTTCATCTAGCAAGAAGAAGAAAGACAAGTGTTTCTATTGCCAAAAGCCTGGACATTGGCAATCTAATCAGACAACGAGTGTCTTTGATGTCTGAGGAACAAGCACAATCGTTCTGCACCATTACTCTTAACTTTGTATTGAACCTTAAAACTCAAAGTGATTAACAGTAACTTCAATACTCTTCTGTGGTTGTGATCAGACTTGTATATGAACAAACAATTATTTTAACGATCCTATTGTGAATGGGAGCTATTCCGCACTCTATTTTTCTCTCTCTCGTTTTGTTCCATCTGGTGGTATTAGAGCGCTCCGCTTCCACCCTATCATGTGGTGTCAGAGCGTTCATTCTTCCGCCTCCACACGGTTACACCTTAGGAAGAAGTTTTTTACTCTTAGAATGTCTGATTCAACAGCTATCAGTACCCACATCAACAGCTTTAAATCTTAACTAGATTAGTTGTTAGCTGTAGGATGTGCTATTCCAGATAATGATGTTGTAGTGACCTTGCTTTCTTCTTTGCCAAAGTCTTATAAGCACTTTGTTGTGATGATTTCCACCCAACTTGACCTGACTCTTCAAACGGTCATCGGTCATCTTCTTCAAAAAGAAATGCAGAGAAAGACCAGTCTGTCCGTCAAAGACAAGTCCCTGGCTCTATATACCAAGAAGAAAAATAATAGGGCAACCAGCGGAAGCAGAAGCAACAGAAGCTTCAAATTCAATCAAAGAGTAGTGGATCGAGAAATAAACTCTTTTGCAGATACTGCAAGATGGTGAACCACGACATTAAAGATTGTCGCATCCGAATGTACAACGAGGAATAAGAAGAAGCTCAATAAAGAAGGGGCAACAAGGGCAGAATGAGTGCTTGAGTTGGTGCACTCTGATTTATGTGGACCAATGAAGGTAACGTCTATTGGTGGAGCATTTTATTTCTTGACTTTCATTGATGATTATTCATGAAAGACTTGGATCTACATGATTAAACATAAGTTTGACACATTCGGATGTTTCAAGAACTTCAAAGAATTGGTAAAAAACCAATCAGGTGCCAAGATCAAAATACTTAGATATGATCGTGATGGTGAGTATCGATCCACAACTTTTATGGATTTTTGCAAAGGAACATGGCATAAATAGGAGTTTGCACAAGTTGATACACCTCAACAAAATGGGGTAGCTAAGAGACAAAATAGTACCATTGTCGAGGCTGCTAGGACAATGATGACACATATGGGAGTTATTGATTTTTTCTAGGGCGAAGCCGTTAAAATTGTTGTGTTCTTGCAAAATAGAAGTTCACAATAGTCAATGTACTTAATCGCACACCCAAGGAGGCATTCAATGGTAAGAAGCCTGGGTTGCGAGTATTTGGATGCTGAGTGTATATTCATATACCCAAGAGTAAAAGAGCCAAATGCAGTTGAAGGCCTTGAAGTGCATCTTTACAGGGTATAACGAGCAAACTAAGGGATATAGATGCTATAATCCAGTTGAACTACATGACCGCATAAGCCGTGACATATTGTTTGATGAGATCCATAGGTTTAGAGATGAAGAAAAGGATAGTGATGAACTATCTAACCTTCTCAATGAGAATGAAGCAACTCCACCACTACATGAAGATCATCAAGACGATGATGAGAGACGTAGTACTCCTCCCATAATGGAGACGAGATAGAGTAAGAAACAAATCTATTGGATCAGAAAGGATTGAGGTTGCATGTGATAAAAGGAAGGATCATGATGCACCTTGAGATTCCTACTCACCTCGTAGTGGATCACCTTAACGTAAACTACCTAAATGGTATATTAAACTCATGAGCAACAAGGAAGGAGTTGTTGTTGAGTCTAGCCAGGAGGGAGAGCTATATCATTCCACGAGAGAGAAGAAGGAACTTGACAGGTTTCAGGTAAATCTTGCGCTTATGAGCAACATCATTTCATCTACTGAACCCTCTTGCTTTGAGGAGGCCAAGAATCATGAGATATGGAAAAAACTGTTACAACTCCCATGAATCTCCGATTGCCTTGAAGGTTCTGCACACCCCATACCAGTGACGATGACGCACCATATTTGCCCATCCATAGGGTCACAACCGACCCACCCCCATGCACTAGAGTTATCGACATAGTCTTGGCATTGTTCACACTTTTGAACATATGCCTCGACATGACCTTTCATTTTTGGCCAATAAAATTCTGTCTTAACAAGGTCAAGTGTCCTTTGTATACCAAGGTGTCCCACGTTGGGGCTATCGTGGAACTCATGCATGATTTAGGCCCTAATGTCTGCGCTATCTAGCACGCAAACTTTTCCTCTACGGAAAAGTAAACCATTCCTAATGGAATAATCATCAAGTATTTTCTCTTCACGAGATTTCTTGGAATCCTACTTTCCAAGATTATTTCTCACAATAGAGCTTCCTGCCAGGACTTCTTCCCAAATATGACCGAAAAACTCATTGGTTCGCAGAGAAAGATACAACTTGGATTGGAACTCAGCTAAGCGTAACTAATTAACCTCTCCAATTCGGCTCAAAGCATCAACGACACAATTTGATGTACCACGATGGTACTTAATGTCAAATTTGAACTCCTGAATGAGTTCCAACCAACGGGCCTTACGACCTCTAGGTCTGAGGCATCACAGATATATTTAAGAGACTCGTGATCTGTCATAACCATGAATTCATATCCATACAAATAATGTCTCCAGACTTTAATGCATGGATGACAACAAAAAGTTCCTTCTCATAAGTAGAATATCTTCATTGAGTTGGGTCCAACTTTTTGCTTTCGAAAGCCACAGGTCTACCATCCTGGTAAAGGACTACACCCACCACATAGTCACTAGCATCTGTTTTCACCAGGAAAAGTCTACTAGGGTCCACTATATGTAAGATTGGGGTCGTAGACACTAACATCTTTAAAGCCTCAAACCTTTGATTAAGTTTATCGGTCCAAACAACAAGTGGATTGATTTTTGAATGCCTTCCGACTTTTTTCTCGTTATCCTTTTTAGTTTTTCTTTTGGCTTTCTTCACTCCCTTAAGAAGATTTGTTAGAGACAATGCAATTAAGGTATAGTCTTTCATGAATTTATGGAATAAACCTGTGAAGCCCAAAAAAGACTTTACTTTCCTAATGGTTTTCAGGATAGGCCAATCACGAACTTTCTAGACCTTATTGTAGTCGATCTCTAGACCTTGATCGGAAACGATATATCACAAATACTTGAGTCTTGTTTGAAAGAACTCACACTTAGACCGCTAGCATTAAGCTTTGTATGCCTTAGATTGTCTAAGACTGTACGCAAATGCGCCTCATGCTCCTCAAGAGTCTTACTGTAAATCAGTATGTCATCCAAAAATATCATGAGAAACTTCCCTAGATATGGACGAAGAATATCGTTCATCATCTGTTGGAAGGTTGTCGAGGCACTAGTTAGACCAAAGGGTAAAACTAAAAACTCATAATGGCCATACCTAGAACAAAAACCCGTTTTGGAAACATCCCCCTCATGAATCCTAATTTGATGATACCCTGACCTAAGGTCCAATTTGGCGAAATACCTAGCACCATTCAATCGGTCCATTAAGCCATCCATCCGAGGTAAGGGATAATGGTTCTTAATAGTCATTTTATTAAGCTTTTTATAATTGACACAAAGACGTACTCCACCATCTTTCTTGTCGATTAATAAAATAGGAGCTCCCCAAGGGGATAAACTGGGCCTAATATGGCCCTTACATAATAACTTTTAGATTGGGCAGGCTGTATTGATGGCAGGAGATCAACCACATGATATGTCTTTCATGTTGGTAATGGTATATCCTATTGGTCTAGTAAGAAACAAGACACAGTTGCTCTTTCTACTCCGGAAGCAGAACACAAAACATTATGTTCAGCTACGCAGGAAGCAGTTTGTCTAAGAAGGATGTTAGAAGACATTGGAATTCCGCAGAGTAAGCCCCTTACCCTATAATCTACATAATATAATCATAAACCCTTACTTTGGATCTCTAAACTCCTCTTACCCTAAACTCCATACTTCTTATCTGAAAAACCTGAAGCTTTTTACTCTAGATTCCAAACCTCTTACCATAGACCCCAAAGTTATTACCCTTACTCTAGATCCCAAAATCCCTTGGTCCTTATCCTATATCCATTCCCCTAGATTCTTATTCTAAATTTTAGACCCTTTAACCAGTGCTTTGAAGATTGAAAAAGTGCACTTTATCTACAAATTAGAAGGGGGCCACAGTCACTACCAACAACTCCCTCCTATTTGCCAAAACTCACTTGTTTTCGACAACAATTCAAAATAAGCACACCACAGGCAAAGATGGCTATGGCTCTAATATCAGTGTTAGGAATAGCAAACCATAAGAAGACACACCTCGTCTAATCAGTTGCAGCTACCACTCACCGTTCATGCTGCATGCATGGGTTACTGATGCATGAGGAGTCTCGGTCCACTGCTAAAGGACTGTGTGGCTCCTAATTGTCATGCATATGACTGCATGGGCATTACTAGCCCTCATACCTACTGCATGTTGTGCATGCATGCTATAGACCCACTCTCTGTGTAGAAATTCACCTAGCAATACAATTGTTGTCAATTTGCTAGTTTGTACATTGTCCTCGTTTCTTATGAAAGCACTAATTTCATTTATTAAGATCACAAGGTTAGAAGTAATGGGCAAATAGGTTAGAAGCACTTCACAAGGTGTCTTACTAAAGTAAGAAAATTGACTTGAGCCACAGGGCAACAATCGTTAATATTTTCCCTTCATGGAGAATTGAGTTGATTGGTAGAGATACTCACTCAATAGTGGCTTTTTGGCTTACTGAGTCAGGTATCCTTCATCCGACGATGGGCTATCGCCTTGTAGCACCCTTCACCACTCCCACAGCTCTGTGTGCTACTAGCGATAGCCCGCCTCATATGAAAGGATACCTATGCATGTAGCTTCTTCACAATGCTAAACCACGACTCCCCAAAACCCTTGCGACTCTGACGCTCCCTCTCTTGCCACCAAAAATTTGAATCGACACCGGCCATTTGAAATACAACGAGTTGCAACCGGAAGCATCTATACATCATTGTCAAAACTCCACACGCTAGGGCTAGGGTCTCTCACTCACGTACTTTTTCTCCAGATTAGGGTTCTCCCTCATTTTTACTTCATATGGCCCTAATCTAAACTAGGGTTTAGTAGGACTTACTCCCTTGGTTAAATTGCTTGAGTGTCAAAAGCAATGCCACATGTCAAATCCTAGGGCTTAGTGCCTCCTTAGAACAAAAGTTAGGGCTTTGTACGGTAATACTTAGTTTTGGGATGGCCCTTTTATGCATAAAAGGGTACATTCTCTCTCTCTCTCTCTCTCTCTCTCTCTCTCTCTCTCTCTCTCTCTCTCTCTCTCTCTCTCTCTCTCTCTCAAGCTTCATAAGTATTTCTCTGTTGGCTATTTAGTTCACGCTTGATCGCCACAGTGTAGCGATTGTTGGAATTTCTGGCAATTCGGCAGTGGATATTCTGAGCGACATCCCATTTCCACAAGTGGATTTGGCTTGAATTTTGCGAAGAATGGATGCTGCATCCAACATTACTGAACAACAACCCTGGCGCAGCATGCGGAGAAGGATACCATCGACTCGGCACAATATATCACTCTGAAGGTCATTGCACAGGTGGGTCTGGATTTACGTCCTTTTCTAAGGGCAATAATTGAGGTTGAATGCTTGCGTCTTTGATTTAGAGTGAAGGATTCGGAATGCTGGAGAAGTAGAAAAAGTGATTGGTAGTTTTGTTTGATGGGGAGCTTTGTATTTTTGTGAAACCGTTAGAATTGGCTCTTTTGAAGCAGAAGTGCCAGGTTGGTGTTCTTCATGGCTTTGAATATGAGAGGCTACAAACTAACCCCTATTCTGATTTAAGATGGGTCCTACTTTGACCAAACCTCATTTTTTTTGTTTTCAGAATGGAAACCAAACATTTTTCAGGATGAAGAAAAAGACATAGCTAAGAAAGCTAATGAAGGTTTATTGTGAGCTGCAGGCTTAAATGCAATTGCTTTTCTTTTCGACGACTACAAACTGAGAGGGAACAGATTCTTGAGGAAGTACCGCATTCTGGTCCGAAATTGAGAGCGACGTGTTGTTGCTTCCAAGTAGAAAAAAACAATTCAAGACACATAAACAAAGCTTCCATTATGAAAAAAGCTTATAGATCCAAGGACCACGCGCTCCACAACAAAAACTGAATTTAATGATGAAGCATCGTCACCATTGGGGCTATTGGGGTGGCCTGGAGGAATCAAACGCGGTAGAGGATATTCCACTGCAGGCATTGCATCCGACTGTTGTGCCGGCTTTCCATTAATCTAATTATAGCTTTCAATCCAACTTCTGTTGCTCCAAAAAATCAGAAAAAGCTTACCCACGATCATCTTAATTTAGCTAATTTTTCTTTAACAATCAACAACCTCTATTGCAATCCAATGCAACCATTTAGAATGCTATTAGCATCGCTCTATCTGGTACTCGTTGTTTTGGCTATTGCTTTGTGTTGATCGCTCTGATCATTGTCCACTGATGATTGCAACCTGAAACAAGTGATTGTGAAAGATCAAGGAGCTCGGTCTTTCATTTGTAGTAAATCTCTATGTGATGGACAAGGATTCTTCCCTTAGCAACGTACAATGTTTATTTGCAAATGGTAGCCACACCGAATAAAACTCTGTCAACCGTGAAAAAATCGTTGATATCTTGAGCGTCAAATGGTAGCCAAACCAAATACAACTCTGTTAGCCTTGAATAAATGAAGAAATTGTTGATATCTTGAGCATCAATCGATGGGTCTTGGAATCTCCGATTAATCTCTCAATAGCCCATTATAGCAGACCAATTTGCTTTGCAAAAGCACGATTGAATGTAAGGCTATAGACAAATTTGAAGAAGTTCAAATAGTACCAAAGTGAAGGTGGTGGGGTTGTAGAGCAAGGAGCCAGAAGGAAGAAAGAGGGGTTTATTATGATTATTATCTAGAAGCTTGTTTTTTATGATCGCTAGGACAAAATTTAGTTACTCAAAGATGGGCATACAAGAGTGACTATGTTCGTCTTCAGGTCCTCGCCAGCCACTGTCCATCAAATGCTCATCACCCAAACTGGAATGCATCAACACTTTCTATGGAAATTGAGGATCATGTCGTTGTACACGCCATATTGCCTCGCAAAATGCTCGAGATGTTCAATAGAGCATTTACGAGGTAGATCAAATGTGGGCCGTGATTAGTGTAATTACGTAAACAACAGCTACTATGGAAGAAACTCCAACCCATAGGAGCGAGCTGATACCATTGATCTCGAAACTTTTGGCTGCAAATTCAATCAGCCCATCTCCCGCCATGCCATCAAATTCTATAGCCGCTACAATGACTAAGGAAAACAATGACTAAGGAATGCGGTAATTATCAAACAACCATCGTGGAGTATGGGGCAGCGTCAAACAACCTTAGCCAAGTCTAAGATCTGAGACAATGGCATCGACAAAGTCTCACCCGAGAAGACATGGGTGAAGAGAAGAGGAGAGAAGAGGAGATGAAGAGACAAGTGAAGAGGAAACGAGAGGAGTGAATAGGAGAGAGGTGCGAGGAGCGCGTGAGATAGAGGTGCAGGGAGAGAGAGAATGGAGAACGCGTGAGCTCTTGACATGCAGATATCGCGGAGGTGGGGAGAGAGAGCGAGAGAGAGAGAGAGAGAGAGAGAGAGAGAGAGAGAGAGAGAGAGAGAGAGAGAGAGAGAGAGATTTCACGCGAGCGACATAGATGTTTCACATGAACGAGAGATAGAATGAGAGAGAGAGAGAGAGAGAGAGAGAGAGAGAGAGAGAGAGAGGGGAGAGATTTCGCGCGAACGCTAGAGAGAGAGAGACATTTCACGTGAGAGAGAGAGAGAGAGAGAGAGAGAGAGAGAGAGAGAGAGAGAACGATTCACACGAACGCGAGAGAAAGAGTAAAATGTCACCTCATTATTAAAAAAATTGATGACGTGGATTTTTGGTTTTTTTAAATGATGACTTGGAATTTTCTCCTTTCAAAGAACTTGAAAATGGGTATTAGCTGGCCTTATGAAAAAGCTCTTGTTTTTGCCATAAAGAAGGCTGGAAATAAAAGCTCCCTTCAAAAACAAAACTCAAAACTGTTTTGGAGTTTCTCTCCCAAGGTTGTCTTTTCAAATCCATTTCCAAAAGGCTCTCCACAAAACATTGTGTGCAACCAATGTTAGATGGGCCTTGTGTGATGACCACAGGTTTGACAAATGATTGAACAAGATGCTAAGTTGGTTGTCTTAGCTCCCACTGGGCTAGCTCGTGCCACAAGATGATCGTGAAGAGCCAAACAATCATATGTTCCCTTCTTGTCATTGAAGACTTTCAATAAAATCTGGATGATAGTGCACTAGAGGTTGCAAGAATAATGGGAGTTGAAGGTGAATAAGTCAGCGAAAGTAGTAGTGGGAGAAGAATGCTTTACACAAAGATGGAAGTTTAAATTATGAGTTTTTTGTGGTGTAAGAATATCAAGTCAATTGCGGCAGAAAGTGTTTTCACATAGGGATAAGGAACCTGTTTCCATATAACAAGGCTATGTCTTTTCCATATGGCAATGATTGGCTTATGTGCAAGTCTCTAGTAAAACCAGGCCACCAATCTGAAAGATAGTAATTTGGTTCAAATGCAAAAAATACTTGTAAGAGCAATTGAATTCTGGCAATCTATACAGAGCAGCCAGAGAAAATACTAGATCTGTTATGTGCCTACACCATTAGTCCGTTACCAGAAAAATATAGCGTCAATATGAGTGTGGCACAGAAAAACAAACGGGGCTATTTCCATTGAGTTGGAAAGCAATGCAAATTACTTACTGAATATAGGATACATTTCTTAGCTGAAAATTTGAAATAAAAAGCAGTACGATATCATTTATTGATGATAAGATACAGTTCCTTAGCTGAAATATCGATTTGGGTGTTTCCAATTAGTAAAATCAGAGAAGATGATCAAGTGAAACATACTAGAATTAGATATATTGGTTTCTGCATTTGGAAAAACCAAGAAAACCCAGCAACATAATTGACTGATCGCTGGTTGTTGCTGGAGAGATGACCTAAGAACGAGGCACATTTGACTAAAATGAAGATTACTTCCAGCCAGGTTCTGAGCCAGTGACTATAGGATATACTTTGTAGAAAAAGCCTGCAAACAAAACTCTACTGCAAAACGTCCCAACCGAGTTTGGGAAAGCTCAAGGAAACGCTCCTTCGGAAAGCTTAAGAAGCCATACGGAAAGATTACTCAAGGAAACACAATAGTGTTATAGTGTACTAAAAAGGCCGTCCAGCGGCATTCTCGGTATATTTGAAAGCAGTGAATTTAATGTCAATGAGAAGATATGATCTGCACTGTGCACAGTCGCCGAAGAGCAGCATAGCTAAAGGGCTACAGAGCTGATGCTTAATTGCAAAGGGCGCATCATCCATACTGGCAAAGCTTGCAGTTGCAGCACTGTAGAGATCAATGACCTGGAAGGAGAAGCTTCATGATTTCCGGAAAAAGGTAATGTCACACCTCCTCTACGGTTGGATACGAGTAATACATGAGCCATCAGAACATCAACATTGTCTCCAAGAGCGGCTGGAGCAAAGTCGGGAGGATTGTCATCGTCATCGTCATCGGATAGCACCATCTTATGCTGCTTGCAATTATACTTGGCCATCGGTAATACACTGTGCTCACAATCATATGGAAAACTCACTTTTTTCTAACAGTGAACAGAGAACGTTCCAGGAAGGAAAAGCTGACAGCATGGCTAATAACAAGTTTACAACTTCAGATCAGGATCAGCTGTCAAAGTAGAACAAGCAACTACGGATCGCATCCTCAGCTAAGCTTACATAAAACACTAAACCCAAATCAGATGCAGAGAAGAACCTCGATAATCTGTTACACAGTCGGCTGCTTTGGCGAGCTGAAAAATTTATAAAGATCAAATGGGTACAGAACATTGGAACAAGTAGTAAAGGCTGTAGAGCAGCGACACTAGGGACAACCAGAGAAGAGGCCGAGGGAGATGGTGTAAGGATCCGCCCAAGTGGAGAGAGGTTTTATAAGCAGCAGCAACAGTTACAAAAGGCACCAATAGCAGCAGCGTCAAAAAGTACAATAGTGTAATTGTAGCTCGTGAGCAGCAAGAGAAGTACTGTACTGTACTATAATGTATGAGGGAGCGAGCTGCGAGAGCCTGCGAGAGGGTAGCCCGGTAGACTGATCCATAGACCGATCCATAGGTGAGGCAGCGTGGAGCGGAATGAATGGGCACGAGCAAGAGCGAGGAGGGCACGCTCTGCCACAAGCCTGCATGCGGATGCCCCGAGCATCTGCACTCTTATCTCTTGCTCTACTGGGCTGTGAGTAGACTCTACATATAGATGTGATGGCTAAATACAAACCCAAATGAGCTTCTTTTAAGGATTCTTGAGCAACTGAATTTTCAAAGGATTCTTTAGCCTATCTTCTTAGCATCTTTGATTGCTAAAGTCCACATACAAGCATTCATTCAAATGGAGATGATCTGTTCCCCATTTCAAAGATCCAGAGTCCAAATACATGCATTCATTACCCAAGCCTCAAGGATGGAGATGATATGTTCCCCATCAAAGAATGTATTGTGCTACCTTAAGTTGTGTGTGGGAACCACAAGTGCTCTAAATCAATAATTGACCCAATAAGTGGAATGTGCTCTCCAATTTCTCCACACACAAAACGTCGTCCTTGATTTTTTTTACGCTTTGTTTGAAACGAGAAGGTGAAAACTTTGAGATATGGTGAAAATTAAAATTGTTGGATTGAACAAGAAATATTTAGTATTTTTCTTAAAGATTTAAACGTATTTTGTGAAATGGATAAGGTATGAGTAACTATCACGAATAAATAGGTGATTTTCATCTAATCATAGTTTTGAAGTTGGTGAGTAGACTTAATAAGTTTCAATAATTTAATATAAAGAACTTGGTATTAGTTTGGAAGGGCTCTCATTAGAGAGTGCACCACATAGGCAGTGCCTCTACTACATAGGCCCCACTCCATCCAAGGGAAGATATGTCTTGTTTTTCCCTTAGCCTCATTCATCACCATTGGATGGAGTGGGGCCAGGAGTGTAGGTGCACATGAAGTGCACTCCTTAAGCAGCCTCGTTTGGAAGGATTGATGTTTGGCGGTATTCATTTTGTAGTAAAAGTATATTGGAGTCTGATCAAACCAATATCCATAAGTTGAACCAGATATGAGTTGTATAGAGTTGTGGCTTTATCTAAAAGGTATATGTAGTCCATGTTTGCACATGAGATTTTGAAGTTTATAAGTAGGTGAACAATATAAAAGTCACATAAGGAACATTTGTAGGTATTGTTTGTAGCACATCGTGGAAAATTAGTACTAGCAAATTAATGTTTGTTTTGGGTGCTTGTCCTCGCAGCCAGTGTGTGTATGTGGAATTGTGTTTGCGTCAAATTTTGATGAGTCTTTTATTTGAATGCGATGCAATAGTTCTGATAGTCCTCTTCCTTGACAACAACATTGTCTAAAGTGAACTTTGTGTAGCTCTTTTGGAATTTAATACTCAGGATTAGCATATTGCCCTTGAAATTCTTACATAGATTTTTCCGTTCTTTTTGTCGTAAAACCGTGTGTGGGCGTGAGCGGCAGCAAAAGCTCGAGGATTGAGCGCGACGTGTGGGAACGGAAACGCAACAGTTAGCAGCAGAAATATTCAAGTAGAAGAATTCATACAAATTGCGCAAATGAACGATGCAGTAGTGAGACAAAAATTGCACTCTGATTAATACCAACAATGAGTACAATAGCTTGAAGTAATAACTTCAGCTTGTTGAGCGTGATAACACTGGCTACAGATAACTCTGATTGAAAGCGAGATTCAATTAATTCAATTTTTTAACACTTTCATAGCTAGATTCAGCTAGTATATATATTTACAAGTGTCGAGAGACAAAATATCTTACAAGCTTTTAATGCTATTTACGCCAATCTTTGCATATGTACAAAGTTGGTAACCGCTAACCGCCTTTGGGATATTTGATTGTCCAGCTGTTTTACGATTGCTGATAAGTTGGCAACGTCGGTCAGCCAATGCAGCAAAACGCGAAAAAGCCGAAAAACCCGAAGGTGCCCTCAGACTGAAGGTATGCAACTCCTGAAGATGTCCTTACACTAAAGGTATGTAAATCCCTAAGGCACCCTTAGGATCAAGGCAGCGAAGAGGGCAAAAAAAATCGAAAAGTGCCTTACACTGAAGGCAGAGAAGAAGACGAAGGTGTCTTAAACTAAAGGCAGTGAGAAAGGCGAAAAGTGCCTTAGTTTAGAGGCGGTGAAGAAAAACCGAAAAAGGCGAAGGTGCCCTAAGAATGGTGTCTAAGGCATTCTGGCCACTTGGACAGTGTGTCGCATTTTTCGCTAAAGAGTGAAAAAGGGCGTAGGAGCCTAAAAAATTGTTTAAGGTAAAAAGAAAGAGAAAAATGTGAAGGTCCGATTGTATGTGATGAGTTGTCTCCAAGTTGCACAACTCGAGAGTGGATGAATGACTTGTAGTCTTTGAACCAGTCGCGATGGTGAGTCATGTGTTGTGTTGCTCCAAAGTCTAGATACCAGGAATCGATATCCTATTGTTATCCGACTTTGTTCATGAAAGCTGCTCCATCTTCTTCTTCTTGTTGCTGATTTGATACTGTGAAGACCTGTTTTTTGGTCGTTTGATCTCTGTTGGAGTATCTTCATGCATCTTAATCCATCTACAACACTCATTTTCTTATATAGCAGTTAAATGATCTTGTCCTATTCTAACTTTACAATTACAAGATCATTAACAGCTGTTTAATTGGTCAATTAGATCAGTTATTATTGGAGCGTGAAGACGTAACAGTCGATACTTGATATTTTGTGTAAATCTGTAGTGTTGCATTTTTCGAAAAAAAAAATGTCGCATTTCCTTAAGTGCCCAAAATGGTCCGAAATCTTGAGTGAACACTTTGTCGCATTTTTTGCAAAATCCTTTTGTACTTAGAATGGCCCGAAAGTGAAGTAGAAGACTCTGTCGGGTTTTTCGCCTTTTTCACCTGTTGAAATTTGCGATTAAAAATGTAGAATGTTCCGACAAACAGTTCAAAGATGCAGACTATTGAAAAACAATTCAGTTTCTGCAGACTACTTTGAGAGAGTGATTTACATAAAAAAAAAAGGAGGGTAGTTAGGATGAGCCGGAGAAAGATTAAACTCCAACATGCTCGAGGGCGTGTGCCCGAGTAGGCGAAATGCTCGAAAGAGAGAGGGCCTTCCCCTGCCTAATGCCAATGTGCAAAGGTGGACCGTTATTTTTTTGCCCAGGGTTTTCATACAGTCGTACGGATGTATAGCAGCATGTGCGAAAGCATTTCTTTTTTTAAGTTACATTTTTTTCGCAATTTTTTTTTCTCACATTCTGTTTTTTTTTTCCGGCATTTCTAGTGCAATTTTTTTTTTATATTTTTGTCAATTTTGTTGTTTGGTGAAAAATGCATGTGGACAACCAAATGACCAAGCTGCCACATTTCACGATATTGTGCATGTGCTATGTGGCAGCCTGTCATAGGCTGTCCCCATGCACATTTCACCAAAAAGCTCATGTGCTATGTCTTAACATTTGATTAGTTGATTATGAGAAGAATGATCACCTAAAATTTTGGTTGTAAAATTCACATAAATATTGTGTGCGGGGAGGTGCCTCCAAAATACAAAGGAAACTTGAGCACTTGGCATTAGGGATACATTGTACATAGTGAGCTAGGAAGTACCTTATTTGCATCACCACTGCCATGGGAGTGGTGTAGTGCCTATCTAATGGAGATGGGCAATGATAGTGGTGTAGTGCCTATCTAATGGAGATAGCACTCTTTTTTTTAAACAATGATATCATTGCCCACCCTTACATTTGTGGACCACCATCACTGCCATGGCACTGGTGGTGTGGAATACACTCTCCCGTCTAGGGTCCTTAATAGTAAATACTTTATGCCTCACCTAAATTTTTTTTGATAATCCTTATGGAGCAAAATGGCCTATTCCCTTGCCATTCTTTTGTGTGGATACTTTGAAAATTTTTACATGCTCATTACGAAGCATAATGAGCAGTTTGACTTTTTATGCCTCACTCTGATGTTAACACGTGGCAGGCCTGCGCACAGGCTGAAATGGACAACAATTTGTGATTTAAAAAAAAAAACAAAAAAAGAGATGCATATTGTGCTTTTTAATTTGTAGAATATGCACAAAGTATCCATTAGGATAAGAATGTGCAGCAAAAAGAAGGGAGGAAGAGAGAGTTCAAGTGAGGTGAGAGAGAGCGAGAGGCTGAGAGATGATATGAGAGTGCAGGTGCTCGCAGCATTAGCATGCAGGCTTGTGGTAGAGCGTGCCCCCCTCGCTTTTGCTCGTGTACAGTTGTTACACTCCACGCTGCCTCCCGCTCCTCCTTGGAATTATGTCACTGATCGGTGATCACTATCCTTAAGCTCTCTTCCACGTTTATACACTATCCAATCTGCTGCTACTATTGCCTCTTATCACTACTTTTGCTGCTGCTATATAACTGCTCACCCAGCAGCGCAGATTCTTCACACCTTAGGCTTCGGTGTCTTTTGTGCTTGTCCCTAACATAGTTTTGACGCTTCTTCCATACTCATTTTTTATGTTCAGATTTATTCAGCTCGCTGAGCGAACTGTCTTTGTGTGAAGAGCATCTCCCGTGCATCTGATTTTGGTGGAATATTTTTCATAAGCTGAGTTGAAGATATGATCTGGGGTTGTTTTGTTCTCTTTGGTATGTGTTCCTGATTGGAAAGTGCAAACTTGATACGAGCTATTGTGTCGTCTATTCCTTCCTACAACGTTCTATGCTCACAGTTGTATGCTCACTATTACAAAAGGTTAGCTTCTCATTGAGTGTTTGTGAGCTCCTAGTGATGGCTAGGGACAATTGCAAGCAACACAATATGTTGCTTTCCGATGACGATGACGATTACAATCCTCCTGACTTAGCTCCAGCTGCTCTTGGAGACAATGCTAATGCTCTGAGGATCCATGCATTACTCCTATCTCACAGTGGAGGAGTTATGGTATTACCTTTTTCCGGAAGTATCAATTTTCTCCTTCAAAGTTATTCTCCCTCTGCGGTAGTGAAACTGCAAGTAATCATGCCAGTTTGGGTGTTACACGCTTTGCCATGAAGTATCGGCTCTGCGAATAAGCGCCGTGCTACTCACCAGCAACGTTGCAGATTATGTTTCGGTTGTGCACTACTTTCTCGTGTGTACTGGCAGTAAAGCTGGATATAGTTTAGTTCTATTGATTCGACTAATCTGTTCATACGATATCTTAAGCTTTCTGAAGGCCCAGCGTTTTCTTGAGATTTTCTGAAGTCGGCTGGAATGTTTTGAGGTTCTATTTTGCGTTGATTCATACTCTACAACTGTATCAAGTAGTCACTCGCTCAGGACCTGGCGAATTATACATTTCCTTCACTATAAAAGCAAGATAACTAGCTGGACCTTCCTCGTTTTGAGCTCATCTTTATAGATCCCAACAATCAACATCAGTCAAGTATTATGGCTGGTCTTTCTTGGCTTTTTCCAATGTTCAGAAACCAAGTCTAGCAAATCACGTATGTCAGTAGTTTTGATCTTCTTCTCATATCTGATCGCCAGTTGAAATACTCAAATAGAATATTAGCTACCAAACTGTAGTTTATCCGATGTTCATTACTAAATTCCGTCTGAAGCTAAGAACTGTATCCAACGGTGACTGATTTTCATCTATTTTCCATCTCAATGAGGATAGCTTGATTTGTTGTTCATGTGCATATCATCTAGAAATTATACTTTTCCACTGGAGGCTTGTAATCAGCACATAAGACATTTAAATTAACTAAGTTCGATTATGAAACTTGCAGCTCTTAATACTCTGTATAAACTAGCAGTGCTCACAAAATCAAGTTACCATCTTTCGAACTGGTCAACTTGAAACTTGGGTACCTCTAACCGCAACCCGTTAAAAGAATTGCGGTTAGAAGCCCAAAGGCTCATGCTAGACTCTTGAATATTAGCACTTTATGCATCAGGGTCTATGGTGACGCATTTTCAGCTCATGGATCTTGAGAGTGGGTCCCTTACATTTCAAGTGACGTCTTAATGCCTCCAAGGTTCAAAGCAATACTACAAACTTTGTAGTGATCTAAGCATACAAATG
This sequence comes from Diphasiastrum complanatum, assembly GCA_029204225.1. NCBI lineage: Eukaryota > Viridiplantae > Streptophyta > Lycopodiopsida > Lycopodiales > Lycopodiaceae > Diphasiastrum > Diphasiastrum complanatum. The sequence continues at coordinate 19,543 of MU832659.1, read as the reverse complement.
TGTATGAACTTTAAGAAAGCTTGTTACATGGCTTATAGCTGTGCCAAATGCCATACGGAAACATAGTTGCCTTGTTTTATGGGAACAAATTTAACAGTTGCCCCGTATGTACTAGTATATCAAGTAGGAGTGGAATGGGAGAAAGATACAAAACAAGTGACAATTCCAATCACGCATCTTGGGTTACTATAGGAATCAACTTAGTTGATGAAGGATCACAAGTCAACATAATCTCCTCCAAACTTTATCATGCATGGGGATTTACACACATGATGGATACCCCTTACAATTCGACTGTTTGATCAATCTATTATAAAACCCATAGGTTTAGCCAAAGAAGTGCACACCAAAATAGCTGAAATTAGATTTATGCTAGACTTTGTGGTATTAGACTTACCCGAATCTTCCCAATATTACCAAGTCCTACTTGGTAGACCATGGCTCCGCACATCCCAAGCACTTCGTATTGGGTTTTCAAATCTACATCTTGATGGCATGTATGCCTAGCTATGTAGTCGATTGTTGCTAATGCATTTGTCCACAAAATGATATCAGTTTGTGAATCATGATGATCTCCCATTGTAGCTCTTGGGTGATCAATACCATGGTCCGTTGTGGATGAATCATCAATAACTATGGATTCTATAGGTTTCACCGCTCATGTGGATGGTTCTCTATTCTCAAAAGGTGATTTTGCTGGTTCTCCAATTGTGAACTACTTGTGCAACTCGTAATGAACAAAATCTGATATGTAGTGGGTGTTTTATGAATATCCATTACAACAAATGTGATGATAAATTGTACCTATCTTGATTGGCATGTTGTCTACAATTCCCTTTGGCCACACAGATGATTGATCATCTAGTTTGATGGCAAACTGGACAAGTTTTAGGCCTTGTAGATCCCATTTCTTGTACAAAGTAGTAGAGATGAAATTTACACTCGATTCTCCATCTATCACTCCAGTTTCTATTGTGTACAATTTGTGCTGGATTAGAAGAGTGATGTTATGTTGTTTACTCTCCCAAGCTGCTCTTACATTCAAAACTGTAATACTCTATCACATAACATTTTTTGAGATATTTAATATATTTGACTATATTCCTATAAGACAGATTTATATCAAACCAAAGACTCGTCATGAAAAAATATCTTAAAAGACTATTCTATTCAATATATATCATCAAAGGCCAATAATATTCAACATATGAAAACTCAACCATAAGCCCAACTAAAGGAAGGACTCAAATGAAAGGCAAGTCATGTGCTGAACAAATGTACTTCAAAGACTACATGAATTGACACATCCTTAATAACTAGATGGATATGAACAATGGATATTCAAAACTAGTCACCTTATTCACGACTCTTTCAAGAGTCCCAAATTTCCATGTGTAATCACCTTATTGGTTTAAGATGACATGGCAGATAGACAACTAAGCAAATGTAATGTCATTACCATATTGGATTAGATTTGACACACATGATGAAGAAAACGACACAATCTATTCTCTAAAAATGCGTTGGTTTACAGACTTCTACTATATGTACTTCATTCAAAGACTAATTTAGGGATCAAGAGTTTCACATCTTCACAATTGGTCTTTCGTTAAAGAGTATTCGTAATTTTAATCTTATCAATTTTTGTCGTGCACAATAGAAGGATAATCAAATATGTGTACTCTGATCCATGTTTTACTTCTTTCTATTGTACAAGGATTTAAGCATTGCTCATTGTCTAAAATCTAACTTATTCAAATTGCTCAATAGTAAGCTATCATTCAATCACTTATAATTCTGAAGTGACATATCAGATAATTTAACCTAATGTAATAGAAGTCTAAAGTCAGTCTATTTTTCATATTGATTTTGACAGAGTTTCGTGTCTTCAAATTTGGTATAGAAAATTTAGCACCTGTTTGGAAAAGAGTAACATTCTCAAATGATTGAAAATATAGTTCATCGTCAAATAATTAAGTTTGTCTAGAATTCTAATGTGGGAAAGAACTCTATTAAATTAACTAGAACAGAATTCAACAACACTTTTGGTCGATTAATTTTGATAAAGAGTATATCATATGTCAATAGACACGACTTATTCGAACTTCTGTAATCATTAAATAGTTTGAGTATTTCAGTAGAGCTGTCTGAAACTCTAAAAAGTCGATTTGTTCATTGTAACTTTGTACTGCAAAAAAATAGTACTGGTTGTATGTTCTGTTGAATATCTGAGCATAACCAAGTTTTCATATAGAAATATATATAAAGCCTTATAATAAATCTAAATTATCTATCATTGTGGGAATGATAATCCTTTACACTACACTAAAATCTTATATTATAAAGTGAACATGTTACAACATAAAGATCATTCATCGGGGCCCTTTTTGAACTCAAAAAAGACCTCCTCCTTGCCTAAACATATTTGCTAATTAGGATTGATTAACTCATTAATTATCCTACATGGCATCATGGGTTAACTCACAATAGACCATCAAATCCCTCACATGACTATGCATGCCAATATCCCTCCAAGTGAACCTGTGAGATCTTCCATGGCCCAAACCAAACGATCTGCACCTTGTCATCACTGAAATTTGCATCTCTGATGCAATACTGATACAACAAATTGACTTCACTACCTAGAATAGGCTATTTAAGTGTATCTCCCTGATGACAAACCTGGTACACTACCCACAGCTGCTTTGACTTGATCAAAATTGACTTACCAACTGCAAAACCGCAAAATCATCATACTTACTACTCTCCAAGAGCATCTAAAGTTTGATCATTGACTCGTTCTTCATCCCAGTCATGTCCCACACATAGTTCGTCCAATGCAAGCTCGCTATCTTGCCCAATGGCTTCCAATTGGCACCACCTCGCACTTCCATCACCTGTGACCGTCAAAATGTGTGTACCTCCAAGCTAGCCCATATTTCTCTCCGAATGAGAAATTTCGAAGCTACAGATGTGTGTGTCAATGCAGCTATCACCTAACTCGACAATGCCACTACCGATCATACTTGTGAGAGCGTTCCCCCAAAATGCCACTTGACGTTGGTTGGTTCGAACCCCAAGAGTTGGACCTGATCGCAAGAATTTTTCACCTGTAATCGACATACCATGCCTACCTCTCACCTATGATATTGTCGCCAATGATGAGTAGTCATGACGCCAAACTGCACTTCCGTCGCCACAATACTAGCTTTCTCCACACAATTCCGCTATCATTCGCCCCCATACCGCAACTTACGCTTCCAAACACCCTGTTACCCTATTAGAAGTAATAACGATTTCAAAGCAATAATGCCTCATTCTACTTCCTTGTATGTTGGAATTTTTCTTAAATTCAACTGGTAATGAGGATCTGTTCATTACTATCCTACAGAACTGTTGGCAAAACAGTCTGCATTTTTGCTCACAATTCTAGACAGGCGAGAAAAGCGAAAATGCGACTCTGCATTTTTACATGCAATTCCTGACAGGCAACAAAAACAAAAATTGCGACTCTGCATTTTTACATGCAATTCCTGACAGGCGACAAAAGCGAAAATGCGACTCTGCATTTTTACATGTAATTTCTAACAAGCGACAAAAGCGAAAAATACGACTCTGCATTATTACATGCAATTCTTGACAGGCGACAAAAGTGAAAATGTGACACTACATTTTTACATGCAATTCCCGACAGATGACAAAAGCGAAAAATGCGACATTGTATTTTTACACGAGATTCCACACAGACAACAATATGCAGATTTACAAGGAATCCCAAGTACATACCATTTTGTCTTCATGCTCGGCAGTCGACTACACTTGTTTTGGCAGCTAGATCAGCCAGTTCAACTAGAATGATCCAACACCTTATCGGTTTTATTTTGATTATTTTACAATTTTCTTGTTTTTTATTACTTGAGTGATTTTTTCTTTTCTTTAGAAAAAGACAGAAAAAAGAAGAAGAATCATGAGCAAAAGTTAGAAAAGTCATCAGAGTGGAAAAAGAGGTTCAAAAAATAATTTTTGATGAAAAATGACTTAGAAAATCACTTTTTGGGTCATAATTTGTATATACAGACTTAGAAACTTTCATCGAGATTTCAGATCATACATCCACCTCAGATTTCTCTATACTGAATTGGGCGAAGGTTCCTTTCTAGAGATGATACCTATTTTTGAGTTAGGCCAAGAGTGTCATAAAATCTTTTATGGACACCTCTGATGAACTGTACTGGACAAATGATGACTACTTGTTAGAATGCATCCGCGATCCTGTTTGTTATCCATGCCACTGCACAACTACTGAATAACTTCATGATGGTTGACAACATTAGGAAGGAGCGCATCTCTTCTCAGATTCTGCATCGCATAGTAGAATCCAATCACAAGTTTGATAGCCAGCCACTAGAACCCTACAACTGGTTCAAGACCATCTTTGGTGAGCTCAAGCTGGCCATTAAAAGCAATACCAAACAACAGTTTGCGGCCGACCCACTTATGTCCCTCCTTTCTGTCTCCTACCTTGATAATAGAATCCATAGATTTGTTGATGATGTCGTGCTATCTGTGTATGAAGGCACGTGTGTTGAGTCCTCACACCAGACATCCAGTTCTCATAGTCGTCGTTGTGTGTGCAGCAAAGTCGTTATTCCCGACTCGCCTTTCGCTAACTGACCTCGCACTAGGCAGACATCTTCAGTTGTGCTTCCACACCCCGCTACAATTCGCACTGAACTACCCATTTCCCAATCCACTGATGCCTCCCTCGCCTCCTCTTCCTCACAGGGTCAGTCTTGTGACCATTGGATCTATCATTGTTGGCAGATTCCAGAGAATCCCCAGATGCCGAGTCAAGCTGAAGACACAGAACATCTCTCACCCATGATCGAGGAGGTCTCAAAAGGAGGAGAGCAGAAGAAGCTGAGAGCCGAGCATGAGAGCCGAGAAATTACTAGCTAGGACAACATTGGATTATCTATGAGAGCCTACATGGTGTATTCCAAAGAAGGAACGACCATGTAGGAGCTAGTAATACTTCCTAGGCATTGTAAATAAATGTAGACCCCCCTTAAATTAGTTAGAGTGAGCCACCTTTTGATGGTGACCTTTAGTGGAAGGGCAAATTCCACATGTAATTTCTATTTTGGTGGAATTGCCACTTGGGCTCCACATGGGTAGCCTTCTTGCTTATTTAAGGGCCCCCCTCTCTTGTGAGGGAGCTTTTTGAATGTATTGTAAGGTTCTCTTGAGCAAATAAAGAAGATCCTCCACAAATTCTTGATGATTGCTAAGCTCCTTGTTCATGGCAATGTTCTTGAGTGAAGTTTCTATGAGCAAGCTTGTTTTCCTTTGTGTTGTGGAATAACTAGCTTCTTGTTTTCTCTCTTGCTTTGTTGTGGATTAGAATTTATTTCTTGTTTGTGGAATGAGGTAGGAATCAGCATTCAAGTAAACTAAATAGGTTGGAAGTGTGGTGTAGATCTTGCATATTTTCTTACATTCCAGTTCTTGATTGTTCTTGGGCATTCTAAGCATCAAGAAATGGGTGTTTCTTGATTCTTGGACTGTTAGAATGTTGTTAGAAATTTAGTATTCTTGTTTATTGTTTCTTGGTTGAGTAGTTTAATCTTGTTCTTGTTTGTTTTTTATTTGGTAGACAGTTTGTAGAACCGCTCCCTGATCCAGAACGTTGATCCTCCTGAACTAGGACTGGTTGCATGGCTTGTTTATGCATGTAGCTGAGTATCGAATCCGACTCTCCCCTTTGACAGGCTAGGGAATACTCACTGTGATATGAGAAGACACTTCTGCTAGAAACCATTCTAATAAGAAGTTCAAAACCGTAAGACCCGTAACTATAGAAGAACGAAGAAAGAACGGAAAAGAAGAAAAGAAAAAGCCATGTTCACAGATTCAGTGGAATCTATGAACATTTGGCGCCATTCCACAGCTATACAGACAGTAAACCGAGCCACACCATTTCGATCTGTGTGGCAAGACCATCGCTCTAAGGAATCCCACACATTCATTACAGCGCTCACCACTTTGGTCCTGAGCAGCGTGTAGCTCAGTTCTCGACCGACGCTTCACGCTCCTTACCAAGTCGAGCCACGATCCTCGTCTGGACCAAACCGCTACACACAAACTCCCAACCGAGCCACTACACAAAAATCCTACCATGTCTTGAGTTACACCTCAACCGACGCATTTGCTCCCATCTCAACCGAAGCTATTGTTCAGCTCTCAACCGAAACACTTACTCAATATCTCAACCGGAGCCCACTGCTCACATCTCAACCGATGCCTTTTTTATCGAATCTCGACTGACAGCTTTCAGTTGAATCTGGACCGACAACTTTCAGTTAAATCTCGACCGACGGCCTCCATTACATCTCGACCGACGACCTCCGTTACATCTCGACTGACAAGATTTGCTCATCTCTCGACCAAAGGATCTGCGTCCAATCACGACAGAAGGGTTTACTCACAATTTCAGCCGGACCAGATCCGCGATAGACTACAGAATTTTCCAACGACGATAAGAACTAACGAGCACGACATACATCCAATCCAAAGCTTGAATCGACTATCTATCTGACAATCCACATGATCCACAAGCTGCATTGTCGTAACTGATAGCAACTACACGAGTCTCCATCTACTTTGGGTCGTAACGACCGCATTACAACCTTAGCGATCACATTCCCAACGAGTCCAAGAGGCCTATTTCAAAACTCCTAAGGTTCTCTAAACTTGTTATGGATCGACCTTATGATCTGAATTCCACAGAGGACTATCCACCAAAGATGGTCTCCCCATCCACTGAACAAGCTCGATTTAATAGATATTCCAGGATGAAATCCCAAGTCCAAGAGCCATCCACCAACCCATTCGACGGATGGGAACCCATGCATTATGAAGCTCCATATGAACGACCACATTTTCATGCTGCCGAATCTTCACATGCACGAGCTTACTTAAACGGAGCTTTTGCAAACGACCACATTTTCATGCTGCCAAATCTTCACATGCACGAGCTTACTTAAACGAAGCTTTTGCAAATAATGTTCCACGTACTGAAAAACGTACCCCAAAGCTAGATTTACCTAAGTACGATGACAACACTGATCCTCAAAGATTTCTTCGAGTCTTTGAGAATGCATGTGATGTCTATGGCGAGACATCACTAGACGCCATGGTACAACTCTTCTCGATGACCATGATCGATCGCGCACAAGAATGGTTTTTTAACCTTGATCGTGAGGATAAATGTGACTGGTCACTCTTGAAGGAGGCCTTCATCAAACGTTTCAAGCCATTTTGCTTGATAGAAAGTCCCTCGATCAACCACGATATAAACTTCTCATGGCTGATCAACGAGTTACCGACCCTGTTGGTCATTTGTCACATATAAAAGTTCGAATAGTAGGTGTCAAATTTGTGATAGATTGTGTCATCTTAGATTTACCAGAAGATGCCAATACATATAAACTCCTTCTTGGTACACCCTGGCTCCAGATGGCAGGTGTTGTCCAAGATTGGAAGCATAGCAAAACTACCTTTGGTAACCACGATAAACGAGTCACGATTGACTCAACAGGCCATGCCAAGCCTGCCAAGGTATACGATGATTGGTCATCCACAACATATGATGAATCAGATAGCGTCCCGATCCAACCAAAAGGCCACTATACAAGATCCATGGACATAATCAATTGGAGTCATGCACTAGCCACACACCCATCATTCCCCTTCTAATGATTGACCCGATTCCTATAGCATGGTGTCTAGGAGAACCTAGTATCTCTACCGCCCATGTTTCAAAAGAAGATATTCTTTCCATGCATGATGTAGAAATGACGGATGAACATGTACTCCTATATCTAGATGCACAACCTCATCCGCCAAAATTAATTTCTCAAGAGATCAAGACCCCAGGACCGTTGGCTCACATCCAACTGACATCCAAGGTACCCAACACAAAAGCATACAGGCCCAAACCCAAAGAATATACATGGGATGTGTATCCCGACGAAGTCTGGGATACAATCGACGATGATATGATAAGTGAGGCACCAACACCGCCCACCAAAAACCCACAAAACCCTCGGTTACAAAAAACACAAATTATTGATACAAAATTAACCGAGCATCAAAAACAGATGCGTGAGAAGCTTAAACAGCCAATCAAGCCCTTGTCTAAAGGGACAGAAACCAAACAATCAGACCAAGCTTCCACCTCTAGTAGTGCCTCACCTCACATTATTCCCAAAGTCCCAGAAAACTTTGTGGAACCACCTTTTGATCTTCCACAGAAGTTCAAAGAATTCACACTGGATGACGTTGTTATCCAGTTACCACAGCCACATCGGAAACCTACACCAAGTTCCAACTCCTTTGAAGGACCTGCTAAAACAATTCCACTAAACCTTAAAGATCCTGGCGAGGAGATAGATCGAATAGTTCATGTTGGTGCACATCTGTCATTAGCCCAACTTTCTGATCTGAAAACATTACTTTGCAAATACAAGGATGTATTTGCATGGAATTATACAGAAATGAAAGGGATCTCACCTGAAATAGTGGTCCATAGGATTCCTTTAGAAGACAAGGCTAAGCATGTTATGGCTAAACCTTACCGAAGTAACCCTGTCTATCATGAGCGGATCGACTAAGATATTAAGAAATTGCTGGATGCTGGTTTCAATTATGAAGTTCAACATACTGATTGGGTATCACCCATTGTGGTTGTACCTAAGAAAAATGGCAAGCTTCATATCTGTGTCGATCAAGAACCTTAATGCGGTTACAAAGAAAGACCATTTTCTCTTGATCTTAGAGGAAATGGCAGGAGATGAAGCTTTCAGCTTCTTGGATGGATTCAGTGGGTATTTCCTTGTTCAAATAGCCCTTGAGGATAAACATAAAATGGCCTTTGCCACAGAATATGGCGTTTATGCTTATAATGTTATGTCTTTTGGCTTATGCAACGCCCTTTCAACTTTTCAAAGAGTCATGCAACTCAAGATCTGTTACACCGGATTGTGGAGATTTATCTCAACGATCTAGGTGTACATTCCTCAACAACTACGCACCTTGACGCACTGGAGAAAATCTTCATTCGTTGTCATAGATTTGGAATATTACTAAACCCTGATAAATGCCAAATATGGGTCCCCCATGGGGTCGTACTCAGGCATATAATTTCAAAGGACGGTATTTCTATCGACCTGTCAGAAATCAAGGTTATAGTCGAAATGCCCTTACTTGCAATAGTGAAGGAAGTATATGTCTTCCTCGGTCATACCAATTATTATCACATCTTTATTATTGACTATGCCAACAAGGCACGCCTCGTTTATTTAGTTGTGGTAGATCCTCGCTGGACCGAAGAACAAATTAAAGCCTTTCAGGAATTGAAAATAGCCCTTACCACGGCTCCCATACTCCTCTCGCCAGATTACACGAAAGAATTTCATGTGCAAACTAATGCAAGTAAGTATGCCATTGAGGTCTTCTTGCACAACCGGACGAGTATGGCAAAGACGATGATCAACGATGATCTCCCTGATGCATGCCTTTTTCAGATTGATGCTACACCCTTATGGGCTGAGGAGATCACTCAGTTCCTAACAACAGGCAGACTCAAAGAAAGCCTGAGTACGGCGGCAAAAAGAAATTTTTTGCTAAAAGCAGCGCCCTTTCAGTTAATAGTGGGACAACTTTACAAAAGGGGCATTGACGGTATAATTCGAGGATGTGCTTACGAATCTGAGATACGGCCTATCATATCTCAGGCTCATGAGGGTATTGGAGGAGGCCACTTTTCTATTGAAGCCACATCTAAGACTATCCTTCGAGCAGGACTGTGGTGGCCATCTTTGTTTAAAGACACGTTTGCTATCATTAATGTGATGTCTGTCAACGAGCCAAGAAAAATACCAAAGCAGACTTCATGCCACTGACTCCCATTATAGAAGGTGAAGCCTTCCACAAGTGGGAAATTGACTTTGTTGGACCAATCAGTTGGAAATTGACTTTGTTGGACCAAGTGGCAAAACATACCCAAGCTCGTTACATCCTCATAGCCACAGATTATGCCACTAAGTGGGTTAAGGCTCGAGCAACAAAGGATGCCAATGCCAAAACAGTCGCGCGTTTTCTTTACGAAAACATTATTACACGTTTTGGCTGTCCTATAGAGCTAGTTAGTAATCGTGACACGCATTTTTTAAATGTTGTCATTGATAACCTCCTATGCCATTACCTTGTCATTCACAGAAAAAGTACACCGTACTATCCTAGATGTAATGGCCAGGCAAAATCAACTAACAAAACGATCTGTAAAATCTTGATAAAGATAGTTGAAACCAGTTGCTCAGATTGGGAAACAAAACTTTTTTTAGCTATCCGGGCTTACCGCACCACCCCGAAGAAAGCCACTGGGTGGGTTACCCCTTTCCACTTAGTATATGGTCAAGAGGCGGTAATGCCTGTCGAATTCTTAGTGCCGTCACTAAGAGTCATGGAAGCGTTTTCAATAGATCTCTGTGAAAAAGCTGCAATCGAACAACAAGTCAAAACCAGGCTATTTACGTTAGCCCAGTTATGCGAGACAAGACTTATATCTTACCACGCACAACTGGTTAACAAACGACGCCAAAAGGCCTGGCATGACCGTCACCTACGCAATAAAGATCTACACTTAGGTGACCAGGTGCTTCTTTATACATCAAAGAAGCACCCCGGAAAATTGAAATTCAGAAGTGAGGGACTGTATATTATTAGTAAAATCTTTTCTAATGGTGCAGTCCAGTTACAAACACTTGACGAAATACTCCTAGCCACTGTCGTCAACGGTGGTCGTCTATGGCGGTATTATGAAGAGTTGTTTTTTGTTGACCCAATTTAACATCTTTTCCCTAGTATCTATTTTACATTTCTTTTTTTTACCCTTTTTTATTTCCTTGCTTGTAATTCTCGTTTTGCATGTCTATTTTTAACCACGTTCCTTGTTTATACTTCAAACCATTAATCATGTACTTTCTATGCATTTTCTTTTTCCTGTAAATACTCATGGGTCATGGATGTTCTAGGTCCACAAAGGATAGGCTACACCATATGAAATGATTCTCACACTTTTAGCCACTTCATTTTTGTCTAAATGGTGTCTCAAGCATACACACATTCCTGGAGATACACCTTTTCCATAAGAACTTCTAGTCTGAGCCACAGTCATATTTTTCCCCTTGAAGTTCTTCACTTGCATCAAACAGGACCATTCATTCCTCATGGGGTTTGTCAATCTCAACCAACAGGATTCGCTCAAAACTCAACCGACGGGTTTTGTCAAATCTCAACCAACGGGTTTTGTCAAATCTCAACCGATGGGATTCACTCAGATCTCAACCGACGATTTCTGTCCGATCTTAACCGACGATTTCTATCAGATCTCGACCGACGACTTTTGTCAAATCTCAACCGATGGATTTCTATCAGATCTCGACCAACGCGACTCCATCACATCTCGACCGACGCTTCAAATTCAAAATTCAATGAGCATATACGTCCCATCATGTCCGAACCCAGCCGACGGCATCCATAAATGCCATTACCTCGATGCCATTCGCACCTCAGTGAAGTGCAAATTTTGGAGTTCTCTGCCGACGATCTACTGGCGATTTTTTTGCTCTTGTACACGATCCTAGTGCTCTCTCGTTCTGTGCATCCGTCATTGATTCCACACCATCTCCACCGACTATCAACCATCCTAGTGTATTTCCCATTGAGAGCGCCATCACAAACCATCTCCAAACCTAACATCGCCAGTGGAAGACAAACCATTTGAAACTTTCGCATGCTGAGGGGTAGTGTCATGCAAGCATTCCACACGCTTCCGTTATACTATTGAATATCACATTATAATCATAAACACTTTTCTTTCATCATCTCCATACATTCGTTCCCACCGAAAGCTACTTTCCTTACATCTCCCAATATCTTCACCCCTTCCGCTTCTTCACAAACATATACCGACATCTTCTTTTTCCAAACTTCTACCTTCCATCGTTCTTATCCCACCTCATTCTGTTCCCTTTTTAGTTCACACCATACTTCATTTTCCACACATCCTCCACACCGTTCTATCCACACACCTGCATTCCCAACCTCAATTCTTCACAGTCCTTTCCTTTCGCACCATAACTCCCTTCACACAGATTTTCCATCACATCTCAACCGACATCTTCCTCTCCCATCTCAACCGAAGCCTTCTGCTCACATCTCAACCGACACCTTCCTCTCACATCTCACCGACGCCTTCCGCTCACATCTCAACTGACACTTTCCTCTCCCATCTCAACCGACGCCCTCTGCTCACATCTCAACCGACACCTTCCTCTCCCATCTCAACCGACACCCTCCACTCACATCTCAACTGACACCTTCCTCTCCCATCTCAACCGACACCCTCCGCTCACATCTCAACTGACACCTTCCTCTCCCATCTCAACCGACACCTTCCTCTCCCATCTCAATCGACGCCCTCCACTCGCATCTCAACCGACACCCGTTAACCCTATCTGAAATCTCGAGCACCACCTTTTTTCCAGAACCCTTTTTCCAAGTTTTTTCATCATGTCTACCAACCCTGCCTCCAGTTCTGATGACCCTGATGCCAATAAGCTCGACATCCAATTGTCCAAATTGGATATTACTGAAATGCAACACTGGTACCAACATGTAGCATCCTTCTTTAAAGCCATTGAGTTCCAGATGCCTGTCCTGACGAGGTATCAAAGCTCGTACCTCGTGCATATGATATATGCCAACTACAATGCTACAGCAAGGTCGTGCTAGCTAATAGTTCCTCCTGTGAGGAACTATGTTTATAACATATCATTTGCACCGGCTGACTTGCAACCTTTTGGGTTCCCACGAGGACCAAATGCTATCACCAGGACACTTCAAAAAATCAAGCAGACAACATATTTCAAATTCATTGATCCCTCTGTGGACAAGTGGAAAAACAAGGATGGGTACAGAGTTGAAGCAATCAATGACCCACAACTACAAGCGGCATGGGCGTACTTGACAAAGTGCACACAACGACCAAGAACCAATTTGCAGAGGGTACCCATGTCCCTGTTTCACATAATGGCAGATTCACGACTGCATGCCCAGAACCTCTATGATTGGGCACATTTTGTTTCGAACTACCTTCATGAGTGCCTTAAGAACAAGCAGTCGATAACAGTACTAGGATATCTTATGACAGATATCACTATTCACCAAGTACAGAATGGGCCAAAGCCTCAACAACACCTACAACTTGCGGACAAGGCATGGGACATTCCCATTGAGTCAAACAAGTCCAAGCGTGCATGATCACGGGCTACTTCACCATTAGGTTTTCAACCTAAAAGAGTCAACATCAGCATTCTCCCTCTTGTACAGAAGCAAAGAATCCCACAACCGGACCCACAAGCAACCGCCAAAGCTCAAGAGGCTGATATCTCCAAGGCCCAGTTGCCAGACACAAGGCAACAAAGGATGCAAAGAAAGCTTCAGGCTAGGAGCACATCACCAGCAGGATCAGTCTCAGATGGTCCCACTTCCGATGATGGAAGCTCAACCACAGCCTCACAACAACACTCGTCACCCTCACATGTCATCGACGAGGGTGATGGGGCAACGACATCTATAGCAGCCCTAGATATGACAACATCACAAGTTGCTGCTCAACCAGACAAAGTCGCCACCCCACCCACACTGATTACCACGCCAACGCCACCGACATCACCACATGCACAAGTTTTGGGGGGGGGGAGGAGTGGGGAGTTCCAGTCCCCAGTTGACGGAAGCGGCTCAGCAACCACAGGATCAACAACCACAGGCCCAACAAGTCCACAGATTGGACACATCGCAATATTTTGATGATGTAGACCTGATGGAAATAAGCGACGACGAGCCAGAGAAGGTGGAGCAGCCAGGAAGAAGTCTGACCCCTCCACTAACCACCACCACCACCACAACAGTTACTAACATCATCCCTCCACTACTTCCACCTCCATCTTCAGCTCTAACACAACGTCTATTTTTTGGTTTAGCCTCACCATCCTACACTCCTGATCAGTACCCAACCCTCGCTAACCCTGAGAAACTCACCAAAGCAGCCAAACGCTCAATGATCAGCCTATCTGAAACGAGCTACCATATGCATTGGTTGATAAGCCAATATTAAATGCTCGAGAACAAGGTCCAGCACCAAGACCAAGAAATTACACATCATCAGAGTCTGGCCAAATAAAAAGAAAGAGAGATAGTGGAAATCAAATCCGTGATGGCCGGGCAGAAGACCACTTTGGAAGAGGTCCAGCAGCAACTGAAGCACTAGATGGTCCAAATCGACCAAGTACGAGACGGATCATCGAGGGCAATGACAGCTCTAGTCAAGCCTGAGGATATACAATTTCAGGCCCCACATGCCTCAGCCATCCGGATGGAAAAGTACGTACGCCTGATCCAAGAATGAGAGGCCGAGAAGAAAATTTTTGAAAGTATGGTGGCCAAGCAAGAGAAGATCATCATGGAGTCCCAGAAGTAGCTGGAAGACACAACGAAGGCCCTACAACAAGTCTTGGACAAGGTGAACCAATTGTGGGACACGGCGTGCAAGGCCCAAGCAGACGCTCATTCAAAGAAGCCATGGGACGATGATGGGAATGATAGAGCAGGGAATCAGGACGGGCAAACCCAACCATCAGACGATAGCTCGAGATTGGATGGCCAGAGAGCTGATGCTGCTTCTAGGACTTTTCTCCATCCCCCTCCCACTTTTAATCCCTCATCCTACTCCGCTTTTAACTTTTCTGAGACATTTATTCCCACTTACCCTACTTTTTCATCTTCCCTCTCTCCACCATCTCCTAGCAAAATAATGGGCCCATCAAAAGGTCCAGCTGACACATACAAAGCCCGATGGTATGAGTTTCTTCAACAACTCCACTCCCCCGGTGCGGCATATAACTTGTTAAACCCACCGCCTCCTAAACATGTCGTTCTCGCACCTCTCTCTCCATATCACTCCATCTCTGACCTTCCAGAAACTAACACCGACATTGGGGGTGATGATGACTTCCTGGCAGATCAACCGGAAACCAGAAGGTTCTCACCCAAGCAAGACACGGGCGCAGTTGAGCCATCAACAAGCGAGAGAGCCAAAGAAAAGGATACGAGCACCAAGGCCCTAGATGATTACCTGGCGAGGCCACCGCAACCGCGTACGACAACTTCCCCTACCAGGCCCAGAGGCAAAATGGCGGACACCAGAGAGTCAGAGAAGTTCGAGAGAAAATACCCTCCCAACATGAGGGGAGACAAAGAGGACATAGATCAAAGCCAATACTCCACCAGGGCCGAGATCATTGTGGCATTACAATCGCAACCGGAGTGGCAAAATAAAGTCCTGATGGATAACAGGCGGCTCCACGAATATTTGAAGGCACCGGCATGGAAGTGAGTGGATTCCTTCTACATGCCACTCAAACGTAGAAATCCATGGCCGACGGAAAGGCCACGGGTGGAGTTGGTAAACTGGCCAATCATTCCGGGAATTTCAAAGAGAACCTCCCCGGATGATCTGAGGCTGCAGTTACTCGACTTCGGGCACAAGTACAAAACAAGTGCCGATCTTTGTGTGCAAGAAAGTGCCAAATATTGTAGATTTATGGCCTTTTTGATGCAACAAGATTGTTTCTGGGATTGAGGCTTAGTTCCCATCAAGATCAGCCCCAATGTAGCCCTCAAGTAAGAAGAAGACCATGAGATGATGGCCCGACTATACTACAGAGCGGCCTTCATGTCGTCACGATATGTGACCAAGGTGGAAGACTGGCAGGAAATGGGCTATGTTGAAAAGATAAGAGAATACGTGGGGCCACTCAACTTCGGAAGTAAGCTCCGTTTCCAAGTATTCGAAGCCCAGGGACGAAAGATGAGAGAGTACATTGCTGCCACAAATGCTACAAATGAGACAATTTGGTTGAGGCACCTGCTAGTAGAAATCGACCTTGCATAGTCACATCCAACGACCATCTTTTGTGACAACCAAAGCACCATTATATATATATATATATATATATATATATATATATATATATACTGTGTATCAATCCGAGATTTCATTCTCAAAGTAAGCATATCGAAATCAGATATCACTTTTTGGGAGAGAAAGTGCAAAGTAAGGAGGTATCCTTGGTCTACTACAGGACATAATCAATGGCAGCAAATTACTTCACAAAGGCTCTGTTAAAGAAGCACCATCTTAGATTCAATGACATGTTGAATCTAAAAATCAAAAGTTTTCAGGATTTACATGAAGGGAGAGTGTTGGAATTCGATTCTCAACCTCAAATCCATTTAATAATGAGCATCCTGAAAAACCAGAAATAGAAGGCTTGAATTACTGAGCAGAGGATCGAATTTTCTAGAAATTTTCGATACTGGATAGACTCAAAAAATCCTATATTTTTCAAGTTAGTATTTTTCGAGTCATTGTATATTTTTCGATACTTGTAGATTTCGATAAAGTCAGTCTAAAATCCGACCCAGTGACTTCACGTTGACAGTTCGCCCACTTTGTACATTCATTAACTATAATGAGACGGTTGTAATAACTGCAACAAAAGGTTGTTGTAGATATGTTGTAGGATATCAATCCTAGAATCTTCATCAGAAATCTTCTTCTGATTATTCAAGTTTCTGCAACTAGAGTGATGACTCTCAACGACTGTAAGCTGAAGTTATCACTTCAAGAATTGTCAATTTGAATATTCTGTTGTTGTTTGTTGCATTTTATGGCTTCTCTAGAGTTTCTAGCCACCCTGTCTTCCTGCTTATTCTCATCCAACATTCCATGGTCGCCCACGGCCTCCTAAAATTAGCTTATTTGCACTAGGGCGCCCCTTTGTGCCATTTCACATATTCAAAAAAGGTCTTCTAAGAAAAAAGATTCACCATTTTCTGTCTCCAAACCCTAGCCTTGTGAGAAAAGAGAATACTTGGGCTTCATCTAGTCTTACACTGAGCTTCAATTTGCAAATTTTTGCTCCTTTGAGGTTGCCCTACCCCAAGGCATCTGATGCAATTTACAGCTCTCTGATTGGTGCCCAATTGACTGCAAACAGTTCGCTTTTCTGATTCCTTCAATAGCTCATAGAACCTGAAAATTCTATAATTTTCTTAGATTTCCAACCAATCTGATCCTGTAGATTGTATTGGCTTTCCATCACTGCTCTTTGCATACTAATGCAAGCCCCGTTGCGACAAACAACTATTCACATAGTGAATTATGAATCCACCATCAATGATTTTCCCGAAACCATCGAAACTGCAAGTTTCTTTGTGAATTCTCTCTGGAATTCACCTACGACGATCGTTCTGATTTTTCTCGAAGCTCCGATTGAAGGAACTTTACTGCCGACACCCCGTATTGAGTCCTCTCTCTTGAGACGCTGCTCATGTTGTTTTTCTTGGTGAAAGACGTTGATGATGGCTCCATCGGATTGTGCATACCTACAACACCTTGTAGCTTTGATACCATGTTAAAATCCTGTTAGGATCTAGTGCAATATGTAGATCACTTCAATCAATCAATAGACACTCCTCACAAGCTCTCAAAGATGGCACATCAAAAGCTTTGTATAGCAAAGAGAAAATTGTACATATGATGTATTCACAAAACTGCATGAAAAGACAGGTGTCCTAAAATTGGCCTACCACCTGATATGGCCAAATTCGATCGACAAACTCGAGACATGCGCTCGAGTATAGCATATAATATATATAACTCTGTACAGGCTAGTTTTTCCTATGTGTGGCTACTCGGCCAATCCAAGTAGCCGTCTACGAGACGAGTGCCTGCCGATTGATATGTCGATGGCGAGTCAAGTCCCGAACACTACTGAATACAACAAATCTAATTAATTGTACACTAATTACAGTATCACATTTTGAGCTCACATTTAGAGCTTACATAAAATGAATCAGATCAAAACTGATTTATAACAATAAGCCTTAGTCAACTGAAAGATGATGCAAAGAAGGATTATCATGTCTATTATGTAGGGCATCAGTTATCCAGTTTGAAGATGAACTATTCAGAACTAGAGCGAGAAGCATTAGGACAAATTTTTACGGTAAAAGAATTCTGACATTATTCACTTGGAAATCCATTTGTGTTCCATGTCAGCCACTCTGCTCCAAACTACCTTATAAATAGAGCCAATTTATCAAGAAGAATTGCATGATAAGTATTACTACTTCAGAATTTACCTGTCAAGTGGAAATGAGACGAGGTAAGTTTCACAATTTCCTATCACGATTAAGTGGTACAAGATCTAATAACCCACTTGGAGATAAATTTCCTGATAAAGATTTTTTTATAATCAATGCTGAAAATTCACTATATTCAGATACAATAGAATATCTGATGAATTTGAATTATTCCAAGAATTTTAACTTTGAGGTGAAAGTTTTACAGTTGGACCTTGTACTATCATAAAAGAAGTTTTATACAAATAAGGTCTCGATGAAGAGTTATACATATGCTTGGAGGTTGCTGAAATCCCGAATGTGATGTTACCATCAGTGAATGGCGATTTCATATATGTTTCTATGTGTTGCTCCTCTGTGAAATGAACAACAAAAAATAGTAGAAAAGAATTCAATTGTTATTTGATCGACATAGTTTATGACATCATTAATTCAAATAAAACATGTGATATTACCATAAGTTAAAAAATCGACACCGCTAATGATTTGAAATTTCGAATTTGAAATCCCCATATGCATTTATGAATGTAGATATCCAAAGTATTAAGAGAAGGTGCTGAATTAAAATTTTAATGGGCTTCAACATATTTGCATTTGTATTCAGAATCAATAATTTTTCACAAAACTTGTTTTATATCTGACCAGTTAATTGAGTGCCTATTCAAGTTGTCTAATTTTTGTGGAACTGAAAGTTTGAATACAAATATGTGCATGTCATAATCTGGCTATAGAATTTCTCATATAATGTCATGTTCATTGTTGAGAGAAAACATGTAAGAGCCAGCAGACTCTAAAGAGTGCTCTAAAAAGTCACATCCCCTTTTCTTGAAGATGAAATAGGCAACAGAGTTTTTTTTTAGTTGTCGCTAGAATCAAAAAGAGCGAAGCAGTATTATGTAGTATAATGTTGTTGTAGAACTAAGAAGTGGAGAACTATTGTTGAGTATGGAGTTGCCCTACAAATTTGTAGCCTATTAAAATGTCTACAACTTATCTAACAATTCTAACTCCTATACGAAGCAACGGAAGGCGCAAAACAACACATGGACATTTGTGGTCCTATGCAGACTATTTCCACAGGGGGAGCTGTCTATTTTCTAACTATCATTGATGACTTCTCTCGAAAGATTGCAACATATTTCTTCAGTTCAAGGCATCATTAGAAAAAACGACCCAGAGAAGAATCAAAGCTCTACGCTCGGATGCAGGG
>MU832658.1:0-69226 GCA_029204225.1 Diphasiastrum complanatum | reverse complement strand
GCTGGTCTCTCCTCCAAACCTACAACAATATCCAAAACATCATTCATCTCAAGAAGTGACTCCATCCTCACTTTCCACAATGAATAGCTACTTGAGATAAGCCTATCATAGGCTTCCAACATGACTCCAATTGAGGTTGCCATGTAGCAATGACTTGATCTTCTCTTTCAACCTGCTTCAATGCACAAAGCACTCCTTTGAACAACAACAAATGCTTTCAAAAGAAATCACCAATATTTGAACAAGTATATTGACCTATTTAGTGTTTTGATCTACAAAAGATCCAGTCTACAAAAGCAAAAAATCCGATTTTGGTGTAGAATCCTCTCTAGCATGCTCTAGACTTGATATCTTTACCAAATCATTGATAGATCTAATTTCCTCCTTCATAACCTGAAACATAAGCTCTGATACCATGTGAAAGATTTCAGATCATTAAGATCCAATCTACTTGAATGATCTTTGGTTAGAAAGAGAAATACACGACCAATCTCACCAATGTAGAAAAATCAGCATCTACACACAATTTGAGATGCAAACACTAATAGAACTTGATCAAACTTGAATGAAATGATTATGTACTGTTTCTATACATACAAAACCAGCAAGCTACTGTATTTCACACGTGTGATCCAAAAATAGCAAATATAGTTCATTCTACACATAGAATTGCAAGCAATCACCAAGATAGTGCACCAATGGATAGTAGAACCAAAGAGAACCATGTATAAGCATGAAATGAAATAGAGAAGAGAGAAAATCACTCTCTCCATGAGTCACATCCTTTTATAGTAGGTCCAAACCCTATTTGGCCATTTGGCTTTCCCACCAAAATGCTAACCCTACTAATTTTGGGTCTAGATTCAATGTACCCAACTTATTCAAATTGAATCCACTCAAACTCGCATTCTATCTTTCCCACACTTTCAAAAAGTGTTTATTCAGATGAAATTTAGACTAATAAACTTTGAAAAGTCAACCTCTAAGTCTAAAACAAGTTTTGGCCTCAATATGCCAAATATGAAAATATTGCAAAATGTGATGAAACTAGTTGAATCTTTCACAGAGTTGTCTGCTATAAATTCTGTCAGGGTGTAGACAACAACATTGTCTTAAAAATGCTATAGACATAGTAACAAC
Source organism: Diphasiastrum complanatum (assembly GCA_029204225.1). Lineage (NCBI taxonomy): Eukaryota > Viridiplantae > Streptophyta > Lycopodiopsida > Lycopodiales > Lycopodiaceae > Diphasiastrum > Diphasiastrum complanatum. The sequence continues at coordinate 68,086 of MU832658.1, read as the reverse complement.
ATCATTGGCATGAGTGTTCTTGAGTTGGTATAGAACCAAGAAAAAATGAAAACAAGTGGGTATATATTGTGAGATATATCATACATAAATTTTAAGACGAAGGTTTGAAAGGACCCAAGTGTGAAAGACATGATAGACCTCCTTGCCATGATAGAGCTCACTTGAGTTCTTGTAGAATGTTTGAGCCTTTCCCCCTAAATAAGCCTCTTAACAATAAATAACAAAGATTCACATATTGATCTTCTATGCCCTCCAAGCCATCTATGAATGCAAATTTTAAGTTTCTCAAATATAAGACATGTGCTTGCAAAAAAACACAACTGTTCTAAAAATTTTGCACTTGGACTATGACCCCGGAGTGCTTCTTACCCATTTTTGTTAAAAAATCATATCCAATCTTTGGCTAAATTGGAGTGAACATCTAGATTCATTTACAAGCTAGAAATTATGCATCTACCATGCTAGAACTTGGAAATACATGAAGATTTGATCAAAATCACTCCGTACATTGTCCTTCACACGTGTGAATCTAAGTACAACAAGAAAAATCACATTCTACACATTAGAGCTCAAGATATCATGAGAAATATGCAAGAGATGGACATAGAATAAAAAGAGAAAAGTTCTAAAAATAGTAACTATACTATTTTTAGACCTTATTGACATGAAAAAATGTATCTCTAAGTTGAAATTTCACTTTGGCCTCCAAATTGCCAATTTAGACTAACTAAACTAGTTGACATTTTTCACACTGCCTCTTCAACTAGTTTTACCACACAACTTTGATCCATCTTAAGAATGATCTCCATTCTAAGAATAAACCTCATTTCTATGGTTTTATAATAGCTTTCATAATTGATATAGATAATAGGGTCCATATTAAATGCTTCACTATTTCTTACATCAAGTTTACATATCAAGATGAAAAACCAACATAGAATGTAACATAGAATCATAATCGATAAATTCCTCCATGTTTCCACCATTGATATCTCTGGAAAATAACAAAAAACAAGCAACAAATGTGAGTGATAACCATTTTCTTCCATGTCTCCTTCATATTTGTCCTTCCTTGATATGTCTCCACCATGAAAATCCATGAATGACCCTCCATCTCCATCTTGCCATAAGATATCATAATCACTTGATGACTTGATCATGAATGACTGATATAATGAGCCTCCCTTAGCTTCATTTCCATCGACAAAACCATCCAAGAATGCTAGTACAACTCCAACATTGAAATCATGCAAAATAATGTAACTAGTTTCACCATATCTTGACAATTTGACCACATTCACATGAAATTGCTCAAATATGAGATACAAGTAACATAAACTTGAGAAACACTTACTTGTTGTCCCCTTTACCTTAATTGACTATTCAATAACCTGCAAAAATAGATCCAAAGTACCTTTGCCACTTGACTTCCCTTTGATGCTCTTGACTAGCTCCAAATTGCCACTTTCTCTTTTGCGTTGTTGAAGACTTTTAAGATCAACCTCTTGATCTTCCTCTTGACCACCAAACTCATTGAATAAGACCTCTTTTCCATATCCATTAGTTGCTTGCATGTCATGTGCCAAATCTAAGAAAATAGCAATTACAATGGAAGTAAAGCTAAGAGCAAGAAAAGTACAAAGCATTCAAGATAGCATATCCATAGAAAGCTAGAAACACAAGGATCTCCATAGAATCACAATAGAAATGAAATGAAGAGTACAAAGCAATGTAAATGAACATGGATTCATGTAGATAAGGCACATGAGACCTAGCAAAGGAAATCCTCATAGCTCATATTCACAAGGAGGAAGCAAGAAGCTCTCACTTGCAAATGAGCCAAAAGATTCACAAAATGATGTCTCTTGCCTAGTTATAGACAATGCTCTTACTTAACTTAACTATCTTGAGAGATAGTTAGCCTTTGTTAAGTATTATTTAAACTTCATTGGGCCCTTGTTGGCCTATTATCCTTATTAATTACTTTGGAGGGCCTAAAGAGGGAACTGCCTTGTTCTTAAGGCTAATAGCTTTTTTTGGGCCTACAAAGCTTACAATGGATATTCTGATGCATTGATAAGCACTGATGTACTAGTAGTACATGTCACTCCCCCTACTTAAATATTTTTGTCCTCAAAAATGAAGACGCTTGTCTGATCAACTGGATCGCCTTGGTTAAGTAGTCAGGATTGATGAGGATGTGTCATCCATCCTTATAATAACCACTCAATTTCAAATCATGGCATATCAGTGTCATATAGTCCTCAATTAGAAAGTTTGTTGAATGCCTTGATTGACTTTCTTTGAGCATAGCAATATTCCCAATTTGATGATCCACAATTGCTTGTTCATTGACCAGATTAAGGCATTGATGTAGGTCAAGTTTCGGACTTTGATAGTTGAAGTGAAACTCGAAAGGATGTTCAATTATCTTCACATCCCGATCCGAATCTTGATTTTCACCATCTGTTGTTGTAACTTGATCAAAATCTTGAATTGGACTTTTGTTGCCTACAACTATATCTGGATCTGAGACTTGACTTTCGTTGTCGATTTGATCATCTGACTCATTGTCCTCGCTTTGCTCATTCGCTTTATCGTTATCACTTTGCTCATCAGACTCATTGATGGGATCATCTTCATCTTCAGAAGGTTCTTCTCTTTCATTCACATGTAGTTGTCGATCCACTGATGCCTCACTCACTTTCTGAATCCGCATCTTCATTTCCAACTTAAGATTTTGTTCTTGTTGCTCGTACTTTAAAACATATTCCATACTTTCCCTTAATCGAAACCCAAGCTGGAGAGAAGTAGTTTGTAGATAGTTTTCTACAATGCTCCGATATTGAGGTTGTAAGCCATATATATAGCATTGTACAAGATGTACTTCTCCATAATCGAATACTGGGACCAGTTGTTGTAATTCTCTATTGTACTCAGCAACTGTAGTTGTCTGGTCCAAAGAACACCATTGGATGAAGTCAGATCGAATGAAGAACTGTCTACAAATTCTTTTGAAAGTTAACCAGTTCTCAGGAAGGAAGTCGTGAATGATGTTCCACCATGACTGAACACGTCTTTGGAAACCCAATGAGGCAAAGAAAACCATACTACTGTCATCAATATCTCCACTATAGTAGAAGTTATAATCCAAATCTTCTAGCCAACTGTCTACATTAATAGAGTGAATGCTTCCATCAAAGGTAGGACTAACGTATTCAGACAGTCGTTGTTTGTAATAATAAGGTTTCCATTGAGCGGTGACTTTCCACCATTCATTGATATGGTTTGTAGATAAGTGCTCCAGAACAAGTGCACAATCCATCATATTGCGCAACTCCATAAAACTAGCGGCATCAATGGATTTGGAAAGAGTTGGTTGAAACACATTCTTTATAGGCGTTTGAAGGAAACCCACATAGTAGTTCAAACATTTTCTATACTCAAAATTTGTCTTCTAAACCCATGCAAAGAATTGCTGATTAAATTGTTGTACAGAACCAGTTTGTTTGAGAGATTCGAATGATTTCTCATAAAATCTGGTAATACTATCGATGCAAGCAATTTCTTTGTGTCCGAATGTGCTTGAGTATCCCACCATGCTCGAACTTGTCCTTGAAAGCAAAATGAAGCGAAATAGATTTTATCTTCTTCAGAATAATGGCGATGACGAAAATAGGCTTCTAGTTTAGTCAACCAATCATCAATGCTGATTGAACTTGGTTGTCCGTCAAATACAAGGTTGTAATATACGATTTCAGATTGTATTTCATCAATAGATGGAAATTGAATGTTTTGACGATAACGGTCCATCATTAATGACTAGTGAAGACTTGTGGACTATGAATTCACTGTCTGAGATTTATTCAGAATGGTATTTTACAAGCTGGTAAAATTGCTCTTCTCCACTCACTTAAAGATTCTAAGTCCTCGAAGAATAAAGTGGCTGTGAATGGAAAGTGTAACAAATCAAAATGAAGTAGCAGTTGTGTTCAATCTGTCACCACGAACAATTTTGCTTTTTACAGCATTTGAATCCGATTTAAAACGGAGATGATATGAAGATTTGAAATTTTTTAATGAAAACACGAAAAAACTGACTCAAGAAAAGAAAAAAAATAATTGAAAAGTAATAATGACACAATTTTAATAACTTAGCAGTGTCAGGCTCATCTTTCTGATCACTTTTTGTTTTTAGAACACTGGGATCTGAGCTCACACTAAAAAGTTATGTGGAGTTATAGAATAAAAAACAAGATTGAATTTAACTTCTTATAAAAAAGGGGTTAAAGAAAAATCAAAATTGAATTCAATAAATTTTTGGAATCCACAAAACATTCTTGTGTTGAAAGAAGAATAGAAAGAACAGTCAGAAATCCAAAAATTATCGGCAAATTTTTTGATCTACTGCTCTTTTGGTGCATTTGGGTGCTCGTCAAAAACAAAATTGTGACAACGGAAGGGATAGGCTAGAGAGAGAAAAGAAGAAAAATCTCAACCGACAGAATTTAGAGAGAGAGAGAGAGAGAGGAGGTAGCCGACACTTAGAGAGAGCGAGAGTAGCCGACGGTTAGAGAGAGAGAGAGCAAGTAACGGACGCTTAGAGAGAGAGTGCAGGTAACCGACGCGCTAAGAGAGCAAGTAACCGACGCTTAGAGTGAGAGAGCAAGTAACCGATGCTTAGAGAGAGAGTGCACGTAACCGACGCGCTGAGAGAGCAAATGTGACCAAAGGAGAGAGAGGGAATGTAAGCGAAGTGAAGGAATTCTTGGAGGAATCAGATCACGATGGTGAGAGTGAGCAAGAAATGTCATTCAACAAGCAGAAATGTCATTCAACAAGCTCAGTTTGGTACTGGCAAGACCGCTACCTTCTGTTCAGGGATTCTGCAACAATTAGATTATGACTTGCTTACAGGTACATAGGGGATGTGGTGCAGAAAGTTGCAGCGCAGGTAGATGATAGGCCTTGTGTCACTTATGTGGGCAATGGTGGAGCAGGCAACTTTGTGAGGATGGTTCACAACGGAATCGAGTATGGGGACATGCAATTGATCTCTGAGGCGTATGATGTGCTGATATCTGTGGGTGGGCTGACCAACGAGGAGCTCCACGAGGCGTTTTTGGAGTGGAACAGGAGCGAGTTGGAGAGCTTTCTGATTGAAATCACTGCCGACATATTCAGCGTCAAGGATGACAAAGGCGAAGGGTATCTGGTGGACAAGATCTTGGATAAAACGGGGATGAAGGGCACTGGAAAATGGACTGTTCAACAAGCTGCTGAGCTCTCTGTTGCAGCTCCCACAATCGCAGCATCATTGGATTCGCGATTTTTGAGCGGATTGAAGGAAGAGCGACTTGCAGCTGCCAGCATCTTCCGTGAGGCAGGAGTAGGAGACATTCTAAAAAATGAGAGTGTAAATAAGAAACAGCTGATGAGATGCTTTCTCGCGGGTTCGAAGACCAGATCTACGACATATTTCAACTACTCCCTCCAGTTATTCAGGCTGGCGTGTTCTCTGCAACCATGCCTGGCGTGTACTGAGGATGATAAAGAAATGCGTGAAGAAGGAATTATGTTCGTGGAGAAGGGAGGGATGTAGAGAGAGAGCGGGGGTAGCGTGAAAAGTTGAGTAGGTTTAGGCTTAGGCTAGGCTAGGGGTTAGGGTTAGGGCTGTAGGTAGTTAGGGTTAGGTCTGGTTTTTTTTTTTAAAAAATCTTCAAAATGAAAAATGTGAAAAATATCTACAAAGAAAACTAAACTTCAAATCTGAAAATTTGAAGTGCTTCTCTCTCACTTGGAAAAAATCCACAAATTTTTTTCAAAATTATGGCAATGACCCATCTCCACAAATTTGATCATAACTTTCTCAATATTGATCCAAATCAGACAAACTCAGTACCTCTGAAAATCTAACAACAAGCTCTATTAGGCTATAGTATCAGATCAATTTGATAGGTCAAATTAGCAACAAAACAAGACTTATAATTTTGAAGAAAGAAAACTAACAAAACTAGAGCTACAAATCAAGATTGTCATAACTTTTTGGATACCAATCCAAATGACCTTCCACATGGATCAGATCAAAGCTAAGACAATGCTCTAAAATACTATGGAAAAAAACTAGAAATAAAAACTCAGATCAAATCTGAAAAATTCAAATCAAGTGAAGGCAAAAGTCTAGTCACCTATTTTGATAGCTTTTGGACAAAGTGCAATAACTTTTGCATCTCTTATCCAAATGCCTTGAAAATTGGTGCAAATTAAAGCTAAAACAAATCTCTACAAAGCTATTGAATCAAATTAGAAATAAAATACGAAATTGAATGGCAAAAATTCGTTTGAACAGAACTGAAAATTTCAAAGTTAAAAACTAGCAAAAAGAAACAAAAACAATAAACTCATCAAATCTAATGGAATTCTCATATAATCCACATGAATCATGGATCTATGCTCTGATACCAAGAAATGTCATGTGCCAAATCTAAGCAAATAGCAATTACAATGGAAGTAAAGCTAAGAGCAAGAAAAGTACAAAGCATTCAAGATAGCATATCCATAGAAAGCTAGAAACACAAGGATCTCCATAGAATCACAATAGAAATGAAATGAAGTACAAAGCAATGTAAATGAGCATGGATTCATGTACATAAGGCACATGAGACCTAGCAAAGGAAATCCCCATAGCTCATATTCACAAGGAGGAAGCAAGAAGCTCTCACTTGCAAATGAGCCAAAAGATTCACAAAATGATGTCTCTTGTCTAGTTATAGACAATGCTCTTACTTAACTTAACTTAACTATCTTGAGAGATAGTTAGCCCTTGTTAAGTATTATTTAAACTACATTGGGCCCTTGTTGGCCTATTATCCTTATTAATTACTTTGGAGGGCCTAAAGAGGGAACCGCCTTGTTCTTAAGGCTAATAGCTCCTTTTGGGCCTACAAAGCTTATAATGGATATTTTGATGCATTGATAAGCACTTGCCAAATCCTAAGCAAATAGCAATTACAATGGAAGTAAAGCTAAGAGCAAGAAAAGTACAAAGCATTCAAGATAGCATATCCATAGAAAGCTAGAAACACAAGGATCTCCATAGAATCACAATAGAAATGAAATGAAGAGTACAAAGCAATGTAAATGAGCATGGATTCATGTAGATAAGGCACATGAGACCTAGCAAAGGGAATCCCCATAGCTCATATTCACAAGGAGGAAGCAAGAAGCTCTCACTTGCAAATGAGCCAAAAGATTCACAAAATGATGTCTCTTGCCTAGTTATAGACAATGCTCTTACTTAACTAAACATAACTATCTTGAGGGACAGTTAGCCCTTGTTAAGTATTATTTAGGCTATGTTGGGCCCTTGTGTGTCTATTATCCTTATTAATTACTTTGGAGGGCCTAAAAAGGGAACCACCTTGTTCTTAAGGCTAATAGCTCATTTTGGGCCTACAAAGCTTACAATGGATATTCTGATGCATTGATAAGCACTAATGTACTAGTAGTACATGACATTGCAATCCATGAAAAACACCATCCACTTGCATAGCATCATCTACATAAGAAGATGAACAAAAAGATATGAGTAACGCAAAGTTTGTACCTTCAGCTTGCTTACCCTTCTCATCATATGTAAGCCTAGATGACTTTTCCTTTTCCTTGAGGATTTTCTCAGAACTTGACTTGGAGAGACATCTGCACCATCACCATCCAAAGAAACATCTTCATCACCATAAAAAATGTTAGATTGATCAACATCAAGCTTATCCACATTCTCCTCTTCAAAGACAACGTCCTTAGAAATGTGAACTTTCTTTGAATTAGGAATGTAAACCATATAAGCTTTCCTTACTTCACTATAGCCACTTATATTTCCTTCAAGAATCCAAAAGATGAGTTGACATAGCAAGTACTACCAAAGATCTTCAAATTCTCCAACCCTTGGCTTCTTACCAAAAAGAACCTCAAATGAATGTTTACCATCCATGTCTATATTTGAGTAACTGTTTTGAACAAAGTTAGCACACATCAAAGCTTCACCCCAAAATAAATTAGGAAGATTTGCATTCACCCTCATGGATATAGCAATGAATCCTTTGACAAGGCTTTAGTGAGTAGATTAGCAAGTCAATCTGAAGAAGACACATGATGTAGCTTGATCTCCTTTGCTTGAACCTTTTCCCTCACAAAATGGTGAGCAATCTCGATGTGCCTGCTCCTTGCATGGAATGTGGGATTGGTTGCTAATGCTTGGCTTGATTGGTTGTCACAAAATATTATTGGCTGCTCCTCAGCCTCCATGACTTGCAACTCCACCAAAAGCCTCTTCAACCATAGGATCTCCTTTGTTGTGGATGTTAGTGCCTTGTATTCCGATTCGGTTGAAGATAGAGAAATAGTATCTTGCTTTTTGGAAAGCCAAGACACTATGCCATTGCAAAGGAAGGCAACAAAAGCACTTCTGGACCTCCTATCCACCTTATCACCTGCAAAATCACCAAATGTGCCCTTAAGGCAAGATTAGATCCATCATATAAAATGCCAAATTTCTTGGTGGCTAAGATGTACCTCAGCACCCTTTTTGCATTTTTCCAATGACAAACCAATGGATTTTGCATAGATTGGCTTAGTTTACCTACACTATAACTTAGATCAGGCCTAGTTATAGTAAGATAGATCAAGGAGCCTACAAGTCTCCTATATAGTGTGATGTCCTCAAAGGATGCTTCATCATCACTATTGAAAACTTTTACATTTTGCTCCATAGGAGTTTCTACTCCTTTACAATCTTTCATTTCAAACTTTTCTAAGATAGAAGAAGCATAACTGGATTGAAAAATAAAACTCAAATCCTTGCCTCTTGAGACTTCTATTCCTAATATGAAATGAAGATTACCAAGATCCACCATCTTAAACTCCTTAAACAATGCTAGTTTCACTTCTTGTATACCAACATGATCATTTCCACTAAGGATAATGTCATCAACATACAAAATGAGAATGATGATCTTACTACCATTGAATCTTAAGTACAAAGAAGGATCATAAGCACTTACAACAAACTTAATAGACTTCAAGAAAGTATTCAACCTAGAGTACCAAGCTCTAGGTGCTTGCTTAAGCCCATAAAGGCTTCTTAGCAACAAACACACTTTTTCCTCTTGATCTTCTTTGATGAAGCCCTCAGGTTGCCTCATGAAAATATCCTCTTCCAAATATCCATTGAGAAAAGCATTAGTCACATCAAGTTGAAATAGAGGCCAATTGAAAGTAGTTGCAAGAGAAATAATCAACCTTATGGAAACTAGCTTAGCAACAGGAGCAAAAGTTTCATCAAAATCTACTCCCTTGGTTTGCAAGAACCCCTTTGCCACTAGCCTTGCCTTGTGTTTGTTGATGCTCCTATCTTGATTGTACTTCAACCTATAGATCCATTTGCACTCAAGTGGCTTTCTTCCATGAGGAAGATCCACAAGCTTCCATGTATGATTCTCCATAAGATCATGATACTCCTTTTGCATGGCATCCCTCCATTCTTGTGACTCCATAGCTTCTTCAAAACAACTTGGCTCATCAAACATAGAAGTTAGAAAAGTGTAAGAGGTAAGTGAATGTAGATCTTCCTTTTGTTTACCTTTGTCAACATAGGTGAGCCTTGAGGGCTCAGCCTTCCTTCTTGTAGATCTCCTTGGAGTCCTCGGATCTTGAGATGGATCTTCAAGATCTTGATCACATGTAGGCTCCTCCTAAAACCTTACAAGATCCTTGACATAAGATGGATTAGAAGCTTTCTAATTCAACTTATAGTAGTTACCTTCATCAAAAGTAACATCTCTACTCACTAAAATCTTTTTAGTGATTGGATTATAGACTCTATATCCTTTGCTATTTTCAGCATAACCAGCAAAGATCCCCATTATGGAAGTAGGATCATCTTTTTTTCTTGTATCTAATGCTTGAAAAACATAGCAAGTAGATCCAAAAATTCTTAGATCTTTAAGATTCGGCTTCTTACAAAATAGAGCCTCATAAGATGTTATGCCTCCAATGGGCTTACATGGCAATCTATTACACAAATAAGTTGCAAAAATAATAGCCTCTCCCCAAAAGGACTTAGGTAGATATGCATCTAACCTCAAAGCCTTAGCACACTCACAAAGTGTTCTATTCATCCTCTCGGCTATACCGTTTTTATGAGGACTATAAGTACATGTAAGTTCTCTCTTAATGCCATTGGATCCACCATTATCACTCCTCAATACTTTAATTTTAGCATCAAGTTGATTTTCAACTAGAGTTTTGAACTTAACAAAAGCTTCAAACACTTTACTTTTGGAATCCAAAAGTTCAATCCAAGTGTATCTAGAGTAATCATCAATAAAAGATACATACATAGATGCACCTCCATTAGATTCTTGAGAAAAAGAGTGCACATCACTATGAATAAGATCTAATGCTTTTGTAGATCTAGTGGAAGAGATATCAAAAGGTAGCTTGTGTGCCTTTGAGAGGCTACAAGCTTCACAACTTTTTTCACACTTTGAGAGTGTCTTTGGAAGGCCTAGAGCAAGATCCTTGGTGCATAGCATCTCCATAGATTTGAAGTTGGGGTGGCCCAACCTCTTATGCCAAAGCTCTACTTGATTGAGCTCCTCCTTCACCATGTTCACACTTCCAAGAAAAACATTAGCATCTAGCTTAAAAAGCCTTCCTTGATTAAATCCCTTTACAATGCAAGTATTATCATCATTATGGAGCAAACACCTTGCTTAAAATGGACATCTAAGCCATCATCCATCAATTGTCCTACACTTAACAAATTTTTAGTGAGTGTAGGAACATAGAGTACATTATCAAGATCTACTATTTTAGAGGATCCAAGACTCAAGGGAATAGTTCCCACTCCATCTATTCTACACTCTTGATCACTTGCTATTAGAATAGACTTTTTACAATCTACAAAAGGTACAAGAGTTGAGAAAAAATCCTTTTGGGATGTCATGTGGGAACTAGCTCCACTATCAATCCACCATATGTCATTGGAGTAGCTCTTGGATGTTGATGTAGAAGCCATTAAGGATGAATCCACTTCATCCTCATCTTCCTCAAGAGTGAGATTGCCTTGTTTGCTCTCTCCTTGTGTATTCTTCTTCTTAAAACACTCGGATGCAAAGTGCCCCTTCTTTCCACAAAAGAAGTACTTGAGTTTGGCTTTGTTCTTCTTTTCAGCTTTGGAGCTTGATGGTTGATCATCATTTTTGGTCTCCTTGTGTTGGATCTTCTTCTTTGACTTTGCCTTTCCCTTGCTTGAGAAGTTGGCCTTCTCATCACCATCATGCAACTTCAAGGATCCAATCCTTTGCTTGACATGAAGGATCCTACTCTCCCTGGCCACAAGCACACTATGGAGCTTGTCAATGAAAGGTAGTGCATCTTGAATAGCAAAGCTTTGTACAAGATTGGTGAACTCATCTCCAAGACCATTCAAAATGATTTGAACAAGTTCATCATCATGAATACCCTCACTAATGATGGAAAGTTCTTTGTTGGAGATTTTATTCTCAAGACATACTCTTGAGCACCATCTTCACTCTCTCTAATGCTTTGAAGAACTTTGTTTCTAATCATAAGAACTCTAGAGCTATTTGTGGATTCATAAATCCCTTTAAGGTAGTCCCATGCCTCCTTAGCCGAGGTACAAGATGCCACTTCCTTTAGAAGCTCATTACTAACATTCATTTTCAAGCAATGTAATGCTAGTCTAGCTCTCTTTTTGTACTTCACTAGATCTTGCCCTCCTTGAGGTTCTTCTTCCTCTCCTATGACAAGATCATACATATCTTGAAGCACAAGTGGAGACTCCATTCTTACTTTCCAAGTTGAATAATTATTAGAATTTAGCTTTTCACTAGCCTCAAGAAGATAGGCTCCAATTGAATCCATTCTATCTAGTAACAAGTACAACAATTGTACTATTCAAAGGCTCTCCCTTCACTCTTTCTCAGAATTTAGCTACAATGCTACTCTCTTGAATCTCACAAGACTCAAGAAGCTGGATCTATAATGATCTTGAACTCAAAAAGATTTGGGAAAGAGTATTCTACACTATCTATTCACTTAGAAACTTGGATTTGATTCTTGGGAGTGCCAATGCCTTCCTATGGTGTTTAGAGTGGTTTTAGTTTCACTCTTGAACTAAAAAACATAAGCCTCAAACTTTCTCTCAAGGATTTGTAGGTTTAATAAGCTTCTAACACCATTTACTCATCAAATCTATAATGTAAACAATGGATTTTCATAAGCACATCACTAGTTTCACTCTTCACAACTTGTTTGAAGCTCAAATATTGAAAAAACACAAAGTTTTGGTGAAAGTACAACTCCAGCAGCCTCTCACATGTGTGAGAAGTACATCTGAACTTTTCAAACTAATCTGAACCTCAACATTGCAAGTAAACTATTAGAAAAGGTCGCCCTTCTTCAAAATGAATCTAGCACCAATGCTTTCACCAAAATGAAGACTTTTGGATCATCAACTAAGCTCTTTGACTTGGCTCTGATACCATGTCAGAATTCAGAGTAAAGGACTGAATTTTATCTACAAATGATCACAAAGAGTGATTGGTAGCTTGGGATCTTGATCTATATCAAGACTAGCTTCCAAATCTAGCCTCTACGTGACAATCTTTGTGTTTCCAAGCAAGAACAATAAAAAAATGATGATCCACGGCTTCACACGTGTGAAGTACAGCTACTCTACGGCCTGATAATAGAGAAATAATTTACTAAACATCTACTTAGCATTCATCATTGCTTTTATTAGTCTGACATGAGTAATGCTGTCGATCGTTTACTCAACGTCAATACGTAATTCGGATGCAGTTTGTCCTGATTCCGGCTTGAATTATCTGTCTATCTCTTGTGATAATTGAGTCATTGTTAGTACTTGATTGCACCATCCAAGGTGGTATTTGTCTTTTCTAAAGCTTATGGAAGTCATGAAACGAGCGACAAGAAGCAGATGTACGTCATACAAGCACAGGTACTAGCAATTTTCCAGCGTCCTGAGCAAATAAGTCTGTGAATAGAGACTCGAGAGCAACAAATTTAAGTGGATTCAAACAAAGTCGTTGTGGCCAGTGCTCGGAAAAGCTCTTTTAAGTTATCGTAAAAAAACATGCATTTCATAGAGCTTCTCAGTTTTTTAAGACTTTCTCCGACAAAAGAATGTGTCTATAAAGAATCGCCAGATATTTTATACCGGTTTTTGAGCAAAAACCTGCGTGTTTCATTCCTATACTTTGCTGCTTTTCCCGAACACTGGCTGTGGCGGGTAGTGCGATCAGCACAAAAAAGACTAAAGAGCACAAGTGCGGTGAAATGGGCACTTAAGCATTTGGTGTCATCGGAAGGAGTTGTATAATTTCTACACGTACGCACTCTAACCAAATTTGTTCCAGCTGCTCCTCTTGGCATCTCCATTTAATTTAAACATTTGATGTCGAATGTGCTTGCAACATTCTTTGAACTCTTTGAGGAGATAATATAATTCCATTTATACTAGTTTGTCTTGGAGGTCCTTGCTGATGACATAATATTCAAAGCAGCAGTACAGAAGTAGAACATACATCTCAAGAATTAAGTAAGAACAACAAGAAATAAGAATGATCACAAAAACTGGGCCAATACTGTCACCCCATTTTCATTATCTATCACCAAGGTTATATATTAAGAGGATATCACTCCGAGTCATCAAGTCAAGAACCTAGATGCTAACGCCTATAGGTTCATGGGGAATGGATACTGTGATTGCTAACTCTAACAACAGTGTCCACAACCTCTCTCACTATTCATATCCTTAGTACAATATGTCATATGAACAATGAAAAGAAAGAATGTGTACACAAGAACAGAGAGAGACATAACACAATATGGAAGATTGGATAAAACTTCATCTATTTAGCATTCACGTTCTCGGAAATATATGTACAAAAATGCTCTACCTGATGCATAGGGAGGTTGCTAAACTTTAAGCAAATTACTTATCTAACTTCCTGCTAATCAGCTAACCCCAAATCAGCTAACCCTAACTCGCCTACTGATTTTCTACAAATCTGCTACTCTGCTATCTTCTAATTTGTTGTCTGCTACAACAGTAGGTTAGGCCATCATGACAGGATGTTGATTTATGATTCTACAATACTCCCTCTTCAAGCTGCATGTCATAATGAATGAACTTTGAATGTATGAACACACAAAGTAGCTCTATGTTGTGTAAAACTTGCTTGAGGGAAAGCCTTGCAAGTCAAAACATCAGTTATCATATGCTGTGAAGAGAGTGTGAAAATTGTCAACTAGTTTCGACATTTTATTTGGCAATTTTGAGGCCAACTTCAAATCTTTGTCAATAAGGGCCTAGATAGTGTTTGTACTATTTTTGGCAAGTAGATAAGTCGATGAGGTAGAGTTTGGACCCATTCTAATTGGCTAATTTTGATACATTGCATTTAGACTAGTATCTCTAGGATTTTGGTTAAGAACTTAGAAGTTGCCATTTTAGGGCATACTTAGGGAAAGTGGCCAAATGATGATTGTGTTCATTATAAATAAATGTACCTACATGGAGAACGGATCATTGTATTCTCTTATGATGTAGAGAATTCATCTTTGTTGATTATATGTCGATCTCTTGTGAAATCTCATGATATCTTGGGTTTTTATGTGTAGAATGTTGATTTTCTTGTTGATCTAGCTTTGACACGTGTACTATATTGTACTGTTGTTGTACGGACGTGGACAATACTAAGTCAGATCTAAGTGGTTATGATAAGATTTTGATGCATTTCAAAATTCTAGCATGCATAAAGTAGTGATTTCTATGTTGTTGATAAAACTAGATGTGTGATCAAACTTGGCTAAAGTTTTGATCTCTGATTTTTTAGCATAACCGAGTATGCTTTACTTGACATGCATAAACAAAGTCTATGTCTCTCTCAAAATATGTGGGATTCGATAAGTTATCACCAAAAACCGATATGGAGAAGCTTTTGACTATCCTAGGCACAATATCACAGGTACGCATGGGTTTCATTAAACCGAAGAATGAAAGCTAGGCACATGCAAAGCATGTTTGAAGGTATAGAGTGGATACTCAGTGCATGCATCAGTATTCTTATGGTTTTCTTTTTGGAAATTGCACTAAAAAATTGCTAGACTTCAAATGATTAGTACGAGTTCAATTCCCAACCATTTTGCATGTCATAATTTGTAGTTAGGTTGGACTCAATTTTAGTAATATTCTTGCCATGTCAACAACAGTCTGGCCCACACATGTGAGGTAGAATCAAGCAAAATAATTACTACCAAAAAACATTGTCTGCTAGTTGTTGCTGAAGTAACTTGGTAAGTAGTGATCAAAAAATGAGTTTATGCACTAAAAAACATTTATTGTAAAGTCAAGGAAAAAACTAACAACAAACCCATCAAATAGCCCACATGTAGCCACAAGTCTAATCACCCAAGAGTCAAATAACATGTCCCAATGCCCTAGCCTATGAAAATCCAAATTAGCTATCAAAAAGTAGTTCATGACCCTCAAAAACTACCAAAAAATCATGAAAACTTGGATTTTTTTTCTAGCTTTTACCCTCGTTTTAATCCAACCACATCCCACAGTTTTTTACAACTACTTACAAGCATCAAATCACCCAATAGGTGATTTCTGAAGCAACTCATAGCCTTGATTTACATCTAATCAAACCAAAAACGCTTGCTTTTAAACTAAAATTCTCAATTTTTGACCAAAATTCCCAAATTTTGCTTCATACCAAGAATTATTCTTGCATGCAATGATTCGGAATCATTGTAGATGCAAGAATAACCTAGCACACAAATGACTTATTTATGACAATTATCAGTTCTAGGCAATATTTTTAGCAAAACTCATGAATATTTAGTTGTTTTTTAGTTATATTCAGAGAATACAAACATGCAATCACCAAACATTGTCAAACCATTAAAGATAGGTCTTCACCTTCTCTAGGATCCATAGAATATAGTCTCAACTAAATAATACCAAGTTATGATAGAGTTTTCCATACATCATGATAAACCACAAGATGAATCTTTACAATTGAATTATTCCCAAGCTATTCATTCAAGATCAAAGGGGACTTAAGAGATCTCATACCTAGAGATAGCTTCTGTGAAAAAAGTGGATCTTGAATGGATCCAAACTCCCAAAATACTTGGCTAAGATCTTTGCACAACAAGCTACAAAAGCTAGAAATGACAAAGCATCCTAATGCTACCTTTGATACACATGGACTTGACAAAGAATTCAAGAGACAAAAGAAACTAATAAAAGGTACTGATGGCAGCCAAAAACAATAGCATACCAGCCCTACAACAGTATCCTACCACTTTTGGAAACCTCTTAAGATCATACACAAAAGCTTGAAGACAATACACAAAGCAATGCTCTCAATGGAGGAAGAAATTGTGACAATGATCTATTGATCTCTCTCAACAATACAATAAGTCTCTCCAACCTGTTCTCCACGAATTTCAGCCTAATATAGATGAGAGAGATGACTCTCTCTCCTCTCTCTAGAACTTAGGACCCAAATTTAGGACATCAGTAGCCTAAAATAGCCAATTTTGGCCTATATGTCCAAATAACATGATTTTGGTGTCATTTCGAAGGTCCTGAAGTTTGAGACTTCTTCAACATGAAATATATACTAAAATATAAGTATCTAGGCCTCTTTCACACGTGTGAAATGTTAGATTCAAAACTATGTACAAAAACTGCCAATTTAGGCCTCAAACTAGCTAGGAAATGTTGACAATTTTCACACTCCCTCTTCAACTTAACTTGCTAGTTTTACAACACTACTTTGCTCCAACCTAAGAATGATCTCCATCATGATAATATATCTCTTCTCAAGTGTTCTAATATGTACAATATGAAGTACAACATAATTGATATAGATAATAGTGTCCATATAGGATGCTTCACTATTTCTTACATCAATTTTACATAGAATGGTGAAAATGATACATGTAAAAGAACATAGAATCATAATGAAAGGATCCCTCCATGTATCCACCTTTGAATTCTCTATAAAACAGCAGCAAACAAGTTTTAAGTGAAAGTAACCAACAAGTGTTTGCATGCCTCCTCCACATTCCACTATGCCCATAGTGAATGCACCATGTATCTCCATGAATGAACCTCCATCACCACCTTGCCTTTGTAGATCTCCAATCCATGAAAGCCCTTGAGTGAATGAATGCCAAAATGATGTGTTCTCTGCTCCATTTGAATGACCAAAACCTGAACTTGAAATACTTGAAGTATCTCCACAATATTTGCATATAACCCTTGATCCTACATTGTCAACAATTTGCCAATTTGCCAACACTAGGATGCTAGATCTTGAACTTTGCTCAAAAGTAAACATATTTACCACTTCAATATCTTTCAAGATTTGAATGAATGCAGGTACTTGATCATAAGAACTATCAATGATAACTATTCCATCTCCAAGATCCAAAGGATGCAAAACTATGGAACTAGTTTCATTGAATTTTGACAATTCCAACACATTGACATGACAATGTTCATACATGAGATTAAACAAATAAGGTAGAGTAAAAGGACACTTCCTTGCTGCTCCAAGAACCTTACTTGAACCTTCAAGAACCTGTAAAAATAGATCCAAATTGCTTTGCCCATGTGGCTCCCCTTTGATGCTTTTGACTAGCTTCCAATTGCTACTTGCCTCTTGGTGTTGATGAAGCAATTCAAGATCAACATCTTGATCTTCCAATAAAACATCAAGGACTTTGCATTTATAAACATCTTCAGATCTGAACCTTTGAAGATACTCCCTCTTAAACACATGATTAACATCCCACAAGATCTCATCATTGCTTGATTTCAACCTTTCACTATAGTTAGTGAAAACAATGTCACCATCATAAACCAAAAGATAGATTTCTACAATTCTATCCAACATGAAGTAGAGTAGATGAAGTTGAGTATCAAACCTAATCAAACCAGCCCATTTGAGCTCAAACCAAACCTCAATGAGCTCACCAATGAGATCTTCCTTGCCTTGGATAAATTTCCACTTGAGTTGCTCCATGTAGTCTTCTTCATCCAACCTTTTGCCATCTTGATCATGCATGAACACTCCACCACAATCATAACAACCTTTGAGTTGATGAAGAGATGTAAGATCCATGCCTTGAATCTTCCCAAGAGTCACTCTTCCTTTGCCCTTTCCTTCACAAGACTCCCTCTTAAATGATCACACCACGAAAGCTAGCAATCTCCCTCTTGATAGTTGCATCATAAGAAATGGAAGAATCTCAAACATTAGAAGCCATGAAAAGAATACATAGTTCCTTCAACATAAGAATGACTGAAGTACTTTTTCTTGTCAAACCTGGACTTCTAATCAATGATATAGGTAATGATAATGAACCCTCACTATCATTCACAAAAGCATCATTCAAAGTACATCCTACTTTGAACACTTCACATTCATCTCTCCCTTTTGACTTGAGATCTTCCTCACCAAGTCTCACGATAGAACCTTTTGATCTACTTTTGTCATGAATACATGTGACACCACTTGTTTCACAAATGACTTTTTTGGACTCATCACATAAAGATACAAAAGAAACTTTTTCTTCAATCATGCTCAAAGCACCATCTCTTTCCAAATGAGTAAATAAGTCATTAGCAACAACCATTTCCAAAGAACAGTTTTCATCACCTCCATTGATGAAGTTAGCTCTCTTCTTACCTTTTTCATTTTTGCACTTTCCATGTAGTTCCATTGAAGAGCCACCAAGACTTGGAAATCTATGAGTAGAAGAGTTCAAACATAATACTAATTTAGCACCACATGACTCCATTTGACTAGTAGGTAGCACTAGTCCATCTTCAAGATCCAATGGATCCAAAACATTGATCATAGATTCACCAAAAGTTGCCAAGTTAGCACAACAATAACTATCTCCAAGAAGCTCATTAGATCTCAACCTAGATCTAGCATAAGGAAGTTCTTTAGACTTTGCATAAGATCTACCAATCTTATTGATGCTAGGGATTGACTTTTGAAAGTTGAGAGAACCACCAACATCCATTTCATTCCTCTTGTTAGACATAACAAATGCATCAAGCTTGTAAAGTCTACCTTGTCTATTGCCCCTAGCAATCACGACATCTCCCTTAGTAATGAAGCAAACATCCCCAACAAACTTTGTCTTGTACCCTTTTTTTAACATTTGACCAACACTTAGCAAATTCCTTGAAAGTGAAGGAATGTAAAGAACACCATCAAGCCTTACATTCCTATTAGTAGAAAGGCAAATAAGAATTGAACCAATAGCTTTGATCATACACTCACCACCATTTGGCATGTGAACGACTTTCTTGGTTCCAACATAAGAGATCAAAGAAGTAAAGAACTCCTTGTGACTAGTCATGTGTGAACTAGATCCACTATCTATCCACCATGAATCCTTGTCACTTCCACTTGACATTAGACTTGAAGAACACATCATGAGAGAATCACAAGAATCTAGATCCTCATTAGAAGTACAAAAGTTGTTTTGCTTGCTACCTTCATCACTTTGCTTCTTATGACATTCATTTGCAAAATGACCTTTTATCCCACAATAAAAGCACTTGAACTTTGACTTGTCTTTCTTTCTAAAAGAAGTAGAAGAGGAGGAGGAAGAGTCACCATCATGATCCGAGTTACCACCTTTGGACCATTTCCCTTTGCCTTTACCTTTGCCTTGACTTTGCCTTTTGTGAAGAAAGCCTCTTCACCTCCACTTTGCAAGGATGCACCATCAAGCTTTGATTGCAACCTATGTTCTTCAGCCAATAAGACACACTTGGTAAGACTCTTTGATTGGCAAAACTTTGCACAAGGTTAGCATGTTCATCTAGCAAACCATTCAACATAACCTAGACTATTTCACCATCTTTTATGCTTTCATCAATGCATGCTAGATCATCACTTAAGGACTTAACCCTCAAGACAAATGCATGAGCACTTTCACCCTCTCTTTGTCTACTAGAAAATATTTGCCTCCTTAGGGTCAATACCCTAGATGTAGACTTTGATTCAAAGAGCTTCTTCAAGGCATTCCATGTCTCACTTGCACTTTGACTATAACCAACTTCCTTGAGAAGTTCATTGGTAACATTCATTTTAATGATATGAAGAGCCCTTTTGGACTTCTTATCAAGCCTTTGTTGCTCTTGAACTATGGGTGGTCTCTCTTCAGTTCCTGCAACTATGTCCATGAGTTCATTCAACTCAAGTAAGGATTCCATCCTCACTTTCCAGGTAGAGTAGTTTGATGAACTCAACCTATCATTAGTTTCTAACATGATCCCACCATTGGAAGCCATGAATATAATGATTTTCCAACTTTTAGGCTCTGTCCTAATGCACCTAGAACTCACTTTCCTCTCAACAAATGATGGATAAGGAGATCTCAGAAGATCTAGGACCCTAAAACACTTTTATCTTGAACCTGGCTGGTTTCCAAGCATAGAAAGGAAGATTGAAAACACATGCAACACTTTGCACACACTAAGAATGGATTACAAACTCAAACCAACCTGAAAACACTCTTGCTTAAGCTCTCAAACTTTCCAACAAGTGACCAAATCAAGTTATGGTGTGAAGAGTTACTTGCATTCTTAGAAAATACAAAAGACTAGGCTGCCAAGAATACCTAGAATTGAACAAACTTGATCAACATATGATCAGCACACTAAGATATTGATTCACACACTTCTAAAAGTTTATAAACTCCAGCAAGTGATAAATACAAGCTTTAGAGGTGAATGAAAGAGCACACTTAGTGAATCACAAGACTAGCTTCACTAGCTTGTCAAATCTTGGTGTTTAGATGTAGATCTAAGATCACTTCACATGAGAATGTTCCTCAACCTGTTAAGAACCTGACAACACATTTGCATAATGGTTAAAACCTTCTAGCAAATGATCCAATCAAATTACATTAGGAGAGTTACTTAGATGCTCAACAAAGTACACCAAAATCTATGCAAAAGATTGTTGACAATCTATTCACCCAAAAGGGGATCTTTCATCCAAGTGGGAGCTTTGCTCAGCCTTTTATAGAAATACAAAATCACTCAAAGAGTATTTGTCATCCACTTAAGGAGAAGGTTCATCCACTTAAGGAGAGTGTTCATCCACAAAGGAGAGTGTTCATCCACAGAAGTGGAGATTGTCAACAATACATTGAACAAAACATTGTTAGTATTGAATATGCACAAGCCTCACAATCAAAAAATGATTAGGTGTTATGATCCAATACAAAATAGCTTCTTCTCAGCCTCTGATCTTCAATAGACCTGAAATATGTTTTTGATCCACAAGTTCAACTCACAAAACAGAAGTTAGTAAGATTTGATCAACAATGCAATGCATAATCATGCTAGAACTTGATCAAACATCCAAATATCACCATAAATGGAAACCTTACTAAAAATAATAGCCAACTAGCTCTGATACCATGTGAAAAAAGTGGATCTTGAATGGATCCAAACTCCCAAAATACTTGGCTAAGATCTTTGCACAACAAGCTACAAAAGCTAGAAATGGCAAAGCATCCTAATGCTACCTTTGATACAAAACAACTAAAATATTGCAACTATCAAGGTACATTATCAATGTTGATGAATGCAAGTTTTGTTCCACAAGTGCTATACAGTTCTCACTCTCTATAACGTTTGTTTATTTCCTTGTTTCTCTTCACCTATTTTGTGTGATTGATTTTTGCTTGAGGAATAGCTATTGCACGAGAGTCTTCTGTGGAGCATCTCCAGAACACATCATCTATCCATCTTTAGATTCCCTTGTACAACAGTTTAGGATTTTTGAGACATATGAGAAATCCATGTCAAATTAGAGTTGATTCCTGCATCTCATTGCCATATTACTTTTTGAGTCAACTACAGCTAGATCGAAACAAATTCAGTTAAAATTTGTTCAATCTTTAGTCCAGTCACATGTTCAACGAGTTTCAACTACGTGTTCCACATGCCGATCCAATCCTAAGCATGAACAGTTACCAGCAACAACATCCCCACCAATAGATTTTTTTTTGGGGGGAGAGAGTGGATATGCTTGGATCCACTGGAGCAGTTACGCTGCCAACAACAACATCAGCAAGATCGACAGCCAAGTTCACAAGTCAAATATGAAAAAGATGAGGGTAAAGAAGGCAGATGGGTAATCCGAAGAGACTTAATCAGAAGAAGTATTCCAGTCATGACGAAGATCCTTCAGAAAAGAGAAACACAAGCATTGGAAAATCAGTCTCCTTCTTCAACCAACCTCTCGTCATACATCTGCATCCATTCTCATGCCTATCACCCACACCATCTATCGTTGTCACTACCACCCTTCCTTCCATTTGTTTGTTTATTATCAGTTTACTATTCTTTTGAGAAATTTCTAGTTTTTTATAGTCCAACCGAAGCAGTTGAAAGATCATTGCAAGTCTTGCGGAGACCAACTACCACCTACATTGGTTGTTCAACTGGAAAAGATCTACAGAAGTAGGCAAAGCAGCTAGAAAAAATAAAGAGAAAGATCCAGGAAACTGAGGAGGAAAGAACAAACTTAAGCAACAGATGAGTCAAATCAATCTTGATAAAAAAAAAACTCTCTGGAGTAATGATAGTTGAATTCCGTCTTATGAAGCCCAAAGAGATCCAAAAGTAATGGATCAAAAGAAAGAGTTGCAGAAAAAAGAAAGATGAAGACAACCGTGAACCTGCAAAATAAAACGAGCCCCTCACCCAGCAAGTGGTGGTCAAAGCTTGACATTGCAAGGGTCCAAGGCTGCAACTGTAGAACTATTAGTTCCTTCATCCTTTCACCAAGCCTTCATCATGTTTTTTACCATTATCAACCATCCATCCAAAACTGTTCCTATCACCAATTTTTTATGAATCCATCCCCTTGAGACTGATAATCAAAGTTTGTGCAACCTGCAAATCAAAGGTTTTCCTTGAGACTGGAACTTCAACTGAGAGAATAACCACGGAAACACCCAGAAGCGAATGGAGGATACAGACCTCCTAGAAGATAGAATCTGCCAAGAAACCAACGATGAAACCATCAATGGTAGATACAAGTGACAAAACAAAGAGACACATGGAAAGCACTCGAGCATGCGAGTTGTCAAACTACTGAGAGCTCTCCAATTTTGAGAATGTCAACCACCTATAGCAATAAGACATTCTGATCCAATGGTGGCAATTTGTGAAAACAATTTTTGTGATAAAGACTGGCGACAATAAACACTTGGTTTTATGTAAGCGAACGAGGATCTATCGAAGATGCCAATGCAAAGCAGAGCAACGTCGTCCAATATGAGTTGCAGGGGGTCCTGCAACACATTAGGGGTGGGATGATGTTGGCTGATTCTGACGAATTCCCAAGATACTTGGACAGAGCAACTCAAGAGCACCTCTCACCTTAGACCGAGGAGGTCTCTGAGAAGACGAGACTAACGAAGAATGAGAGCCGAGAAAGACTAGCTAGGAAAGACATGCAAGAACTGTGTAAGCCTCATGGTGAATCCCGGAAGATGGAATGACCATGTAGGAACTAGTATTCTAAGCAAATGTAATAAATGCAAGTAGACCCCTCTTAAAGAAAGTAGAGTGAGCCACCTTTTGATGGTGACCTCTAGTGGAGAGCATTATTCCACTTGTAATTTGTGAAATGTGGAATGTTCATTTGGGCTGTATGCTGAATTGTGAATGAACGTTCTTGGCTTGCATCTGTTAGAATAGAAGTGCATTCAAGAGAGACGACCTTGAGTAGTCCTCTGACAGACATGACAAAAAAGAACTACAATATTTATCAGCCCCTTCTGCCTAACCTGGGCCTTAAAACAAGAAATATAATCTCAAGAAGTGCCCACAGTCTTTGCTGATAGGCAGAATACTAAGCTATCAAAGTTGTAAGCAAGAAGTAAAAGAACCAGAAACCAACAGATCCTCTAGAGTAGGGGATCTGTCAACTGGGTTCTCGTTGTCTGGAATGATCTGGATAAGGCTCTCAACAGGTGTGTGGGCTTCTTCTCAGTTTACACTGCATTCTCTGCTCCAGAGTTATGTAGTGATAGAAACAGATCCTTCATCTTTCTTATGAAAGAAGTAAGGTCTTTTCCATCCCACTATAGATTCGTCAATTGATCTTCTAGCATCATGATTTGACTTATTGATTTCGTCTAAAATCTGGTGAACAATGCATCCCACATCTTCTTAGATTTGGAGAGTGTAGCTAGGTCAAGTGTGAGACTATCTTCGATGGATGAAGATGGCAAGGCTACTGCCTTGTCATTTTTCTCCCTCCACTCACGTAGCTCCTTTTCTGATGTCATAGGCATCTCTTCTGTGCCATCCACCCAGGGGAAGAGTCCTTTGCCCTTGAGTATGAGTGATGTCTTAACTTTCCACACTAGAAAGTTAGATCCTGAAGAATCAAGAATTGTCCAGATCTTGCTCTGCATGCTGCTGATTGAAGCCATTGTTTCTTGGAGTCTGTTCCCTCATTGATGGTTGTTTGTCTGAATGCTTGGCCTCCTGGATCTGATGGCTTCTTGGCTATGTCAAATTATGACAATAAGTATGTCAGCTTTGATACCACTATTGAGGTGTAGTAAATCTTTTGCGGATGCGAAATAGTCGCGAAACTAAAGCAACCATGATTCAATGCGACTTGGATGGAGTTCAAATGTGGTCGCTGGATACTGCCAGCTGAATCACTCCTACAGTCCTCCATAATGTAGTCAGGCGCTGCTGATCTACGTTTTTAAATTAATGCAGCATTCAACAAATTCAACCAATAATGCAGCATTCAACAAATTCAACAAATGAATGGGAGAATCAGACACATGAATAGCAGCAGAAACATTTGCATTCAAGATCATACATCATAGATCATCTATTGATTCTCTTTGTAGTTCAAGCACTGCATGCAGATCCACACAGTGCGTTGGCGTAAGAGAAACACACTTCTCTCACGAGTGGATGTCTCACTTACTAGCGGACCTATGGATCACTATGGATCCTACTCACAGAACTCGTCTCGTATGCAGGCAAACTTCTTGTCTGTATTTCATCTTGATTGACTACTAGCATCAGACCATTTTTCTGTATATATGTCAAGTATCATCCAGCAAGTATATAGTCGTTCTATGTAACTTTTAAGATTAGAGTGATTAAGCATCTACAACTAATCAGAAAATTACAAGAGTGGCAGATTAGCCACGACCTAGAGTGTATCTACTGATGTCATGCCATCAAATCAGATACCTATACTTTTGGGTACTTGTATGATCTTTGCTAGTACTCTTTGGAGCGTGAGGGCAGAAAGTCTTTCGTGACATTTTTTGTGTCGCGTCGTTGGTTTCGTTTCCATCGTCTGACTTTTTCGTGTTGGATCGCAAAAGATTCTCGTTCGTGAATCTTTCGTGTTTGTGTCTTTTCATCAGGTGTTCGCGAAACTTTCGTGCTTCATGTCTCTTGACTTTCGTGTTCGCGAACATCTTCGTCAAATAGAGGGCTGAAAGCTAGCAAGGCTTTGTAAATAAAAATGTTTTGTTTTTTCAGTGACGCCCCCTTGGGAGGCCATCATTAAAGGGCATACTGTCATGGTACATAACATCCCCCCCCCCCCCTTCCCCCCCCCATGCCCCGTACAAACTTCCTTCAATGGGAAAAAAACCAGGAAATCTAAGTCTTAAATCATCCTCCTTCTCCTAGGTGTCCTCATCATCTTACCTACCTTTCCAGCAAATCAGATGTTCAGAAATCAAACGATTTCTCAGCTGATGTCATCGACTATCCATGATCCTTTCTGGTTCATGGGGTACAAAAACAGTCAAATCCTCCAATAGCACTATATCATCTGTGGGAATCAAGTCATCTTTTCCACCAAGTCGTTCCTTTAAATGACTAACATGGAATACAAGATAAACCTTGGTTCCAACAAGAAGTTCTAGTCTATATGCAGCCCTACTAATCTTGTTAAGAACTTTGAAAGGACCGCTAAAACGTGGAGATAACTTCGGACATTTTCCCGTTTGAAGTGTCTTAGAGTCTTTTGGGATTCTAAGATACACCCAATCATCGATCTCAAATTCTCGAGGAGCGCAGCTTCGGTTGGCATAGAATTGGGCTCGATCGTGCATTATATCAAAGGAACCACCAATTGTGTGGTGGATGCACGTAGTTGAATTGGTGAAGTGAACGAACTT
Organism: Diphasiastrum complanatum; assembly: GCA_029204225.1. Classification (NCBI taxonomy): domain Eukaryota; kingdom Viridiplantae; phylum Streptophyta; class Lycopodiopsida; order Lycopodiales; family Lycopodiaceae; genus Diphasiastrum; species Diphasiastrum complanatum. The sequence goes on along the minus strand of MU832658.1, from coordinate 41,740 downwards.
TCTTTCACAGAGATCAACACATATTTTTATCTCTCCTTGAGAGGTCTTCGTGAGAAAGACTTGTAAAGAATAAAAAGCTATCCAACTTGTCTATAGGGGTTGATGAGAAAAATCATCTTGCTTGTGCATTTACAAGTTGTAAATATCATTCTCTAGCATGTACAAACTCGAGCTACATGACATGCACAATGTCTAGATGGTAATATTTCACTTTGTTCCATTGTATATATCAAAGGTATGTGAATTAAGCACATGACCTTGTAGATTAGGGTGAGTTTGACTTAGGTAGATCTAGATTTGATGACATGCAAAGTCAGCTAGAGTGCATGCATGCAACATGCAAGTCAGTATACATGTTCTACACATGTCCTATTCATCTAGGGAAATCACATGCAAGACATGCAAATACTATTGGACACATGCATGTAGTTTTGTACATGTCTAGTTGAGAAATTGAATGCAAGTAGTACCACGAATTTTGGCTCTCCTATATATGTACATATGATTCTCATTCATTTCTAATGATGAATCAAGCTTTGGTAATGTCATAATGTCAAAATTGAATCTCATTCTATTTTGCTTGAAATTGCATTCTCTCTCTAACTTGAGATTGGTGTCTTCTTCATACATTATTTTGCTTATGTATTCTCTCTATTTGTGAGGAATTAGTATTGCTTTGATTTGTAGCATTCTAGATTGTGCTCTAGCCTCAGATCTGTTGGTAGATTGCAGGATTGCTCTACAGGTGATCTATGTGCCACCACAAAGAATGGTAAAGATCATTCACACATTTCTTGTGGATCTCCACACGTGTGAATTTGTTGGATTTTTCACATGGTATCAGAGCCATACCATGCTTTGAATGCTACTAAAATCAGGTGTATGAAGAATTTTCTGTCAAATCAAGCTAGGAAGCCGTTTAGCACTTTTTTGCTATCTATTCTTGAACATTTTTGTTGGTGAATGAGGTTAGAACTGATATTTTCAGTCCAGAATAGAGGATGTATGGAATTTTGGCTTTTCACACGTGTGAAAACCAGAATACATCATTTGACTCTATTTCCTTTGTGCTAGGTCCAAAGGTATTGACATTATAGCTTGTTGAAAAGCTAGAAGAGCCCTCTTTTCATTGCAATTGGTTTTGATTCATTTTGATTATCCTAGTAGGAGCTGTAAGATTTTAAAGAGGGGTAGGGAGAGACCCAAAACCTGAGTGGACACTTTTTGAATTGATTATATTGCATGCATGATTCATTATTCATAATTTTGGTACTCAATCTGAGATAGAATTGGATAAGACAAGTTTCTGTTGTCATAGTCACATCATTTCACACAAAGGGTTGTGTTTTGAGTTGAATGTGTGTTTCTAGAGTGTTTTTCATTCATTTGAAACTCGTGGGAAAATTTGACATCAGAATTGTAAGTGCTTCATCAGTAGATAGAGGCCAGATCCAAATTCAAAGTGATCGATTTTCTGTTGTGAGCAAGATCTCACATAGCTGTTGCAAGATTTTACATAGGATTTGGTAGTACACCCAATTGTTTTGGTTCCTATAGTGAAAGAGAAGCAACACATTCAATTCCATTTTTGTTGTCCAATTTACAAGAGTCTTCACATTCATGGCATTTGTAGGAGATTTTCTCTTTGAAACTAGTGAGAGACTAGATACCTTCAACTATTCAGTTTGGAAGGATGGGATAGAATCTTTGTTGATTCTTTATAGTGTAATGGACATTGTATTAGAAATTGAAGTTGAACCTGAAGCTTATGATGAGGCTCAGAGATTCAAGAAGAGAGCAAGGATTGCTCTTCATATCATCAAATTGAACATCTTTGATGAGATGTTGAGAGAAATAAGTTCATGCAACTCAGCCAAGCAGGCTTGGAATATCCTTAAGTCCATTCATGAAGCAAAGATCACATCAAGACTTTTTACTCTTAGAAATCAGATCTTTTCTAGTGTCCAAAGAGTTGATGACAATGCTTCAAGTTTTGTAGTGAGAGTTAAAGATCTTCACAGAGAGATAGCATGCATAGGTGATACTCTAGAGAACAGTGAACTTGTTCAAGTAGTCCTTAATGGACTTAGAGAAGAGTATGCAAATGTTGTGCAAACTTATGCTATCATGAAAGAGCTACCATCTATGGAGGCTCTGTTTGATATTCTTATTGCTGAAGAATGCAGGCAAAAGAACAAGCTTTCAAGGAAGGATGGTGGTTGTGGCAAAGCTCACTTTGCCAAGATCAAGTCAAGAGGGAGGAGCAAGAACAAATTTTCTCAAGCCTTCACCAAGGACAAATCAAAGGACAAAGACCAAGGAGGAGTAGAAGATGATTCAACTCATTCTTCTATCTTCAAGAAGAAGACTCAAGAAGATCAAGCCAATTTTATCATAGAAGACTCACATGCAAGTGAAGGAGAGGCATCTCTCATGATGTCTAGTTTCTCATCTTTACCCTTCAATGATGTATCTTGGTATATTGATAGTGGAGCCACAACTCATATGAGTTGCTCCAAGAGTTCTTTCATTTCTATTGAACCTTTTCAAGAAACTCAAGAATCAATATACATTACTATTGGTGATGCATGTTCAATTGAAGGAGTTGGAATTTGTTCCTTGAATCTTGCATCTTCTATGATTTTATCACTTTCCAATGTACTTTATGTTCTCAATCTCACAAAGAATGGGATTAGTGTTGGAAAGTTATTTGATGATGGCTTTGAAGTGGAATTCAATGTCAATAACTATTTTATAAAGAAAGGTGATGAGATCCTAGCAAGTGGATCTAGATATGGAGGCATTTTCAAGTTAGATGTGCATGAGAATGCAAGTACTTGTGATGTTGCATTGATGACTTGTGTTTCCAAAGAGGAAGTATGGCATAGGAGGTTGCATGTTTCCAATTTCAGATCTATGCCTATTGTGGTCAAGGAGATCAAGCCAAGAGTGGCTTGTTCTATGGCAAAATCACATATGGATCCATATTTGATTTCTTCTACCAAGACAAAACATCCTGTGGAGTTGGAACATTTGGATGTTCATCTTTCTTTATCAATAAGCAAGGGAGGCGTTCCTTGCTTTGCATGTACTATTCATGGTCTGGCTATGTCTTGTCTCTTCAAGTTTTATGGTGCATGTGTATGTTCCATCATGCAAAACTTTATGGAGTTATGGAGCTAATGGAAGGAGTGCACTATATAGAGTCTTGTTCAATTATAAGCCTAAGGTTGTGTACCTTAGTGTTCTTGAAGATTATTGCTTTGCATGTGGTTTCTTGGAAGGAAAGAAGGATGTAGATCCTAGTATATGGATCATGGTTGGATGCTTATCCACCAAGGAAGGCTACATAGCCTTTACACTCTCTATCTCGAAGGTGTTTGAGCATGGAGATGTTATTGTTTTTTATGAAGATTTATTTTCTATCTTGGAAGGGGCCGAGAGCACATCATCTTATGATGCATCACAAGTCATTGCTATGGTGAGTAATCAAGTTGTGATGGGGTCGAGGTTTGAGGAGGAGTATCCTCAACATGCATGTCCAAGAAGATCTTCATCATTGAACAAGGCCGAGTCCTTGTTGTTCTTATTTTGTGGAAAATAAAGGATAAGTGAAGGTGGTATTCATTGTATTCTACTCACCTATGGTTCTCTTTCTTTGATTGATGATGTATCTTGCTTAGTTGAGATTTGCTTATCTCAAAGATCAAGTAAGACTATTCTAGTTTTGAATGAAGTCTTAGTTTGGAGTTAATTCTTGTCATTGGTGACTTGATTATGTTTCCAAAACATCTAGAAAGCAAGATATTGAACCATCATTTTTATGCTCTTAAATTGAGTAAGAGCAAGTATGAGTTTAGTACTCATAGTTTGAAAAAAGGAGTTTTTTCATGTTTTGAGGCATATTGTGAACTTCTTTTGAGAGTAAGTAAAACATCCAATAAGGACACTTACATCCTTAAGAATGTATTTAGCCTCAATTTGATCAAGTTAGAGTATGGTTTCAAGATTAGATCCATTTTGGATAGAGTTCATAGTGTTTGGACTATTGAAGCTAGTGTGCTTAATCTTGAATATTGCTCAAGGTATAATCTTGATCTAGATGATCTTTGTGGTCATTATGAGGCTTGGAGGCCTCAAATTTTTCAGATTTGGTGCAACCAACTTCATGCATGTGGACTTTGCAAACCTAGGATCGATATCAAACATGGAGGAGGCACATTGGCTTAGTCACAAATTGGTGGAATATTTTTCAAAGGCATTTGGAAAAGATTTCCGTCAAAGAGATCTTTTCATGGTTATGGTAAGAGTGCTGCTATGATGGATTCTTTGATCATCTTAAATTCAAATTCAAAGAAAAGAATCCACACACACAAAGAGTTTCTTCATCAACAATTCGACCAACCTTGGAAGTTTTCAATTTCAAGTGATCAAGCCAAGTTGATAACTTTTTAGGAGGAGTGTAAAGAATAGAAAGCTATCCAACTTGTCTATAGGGGTTGATGAGGAAAATCATCTTGCTTGTGCATTTACAAGTTGTAAATATCATTCTCTAGCATGTACAAACTCGAGTTACGTGACATGCACAATGTCTAGATGATAATATTTCACTTTGTTCCATTATATATATCAAAGGTATGTGAATTGAGCACATGACCTTATAGATTAGGGCGAGTTTGAGCTAGGTAGATCTATATTTGATGACATGCATAAAAGTAGATGACATGCAAAGTCAGTTAGAGTGCATGCATGCAACATGCAATCAGTGCATGCGACATGCAAGTCAGTATACATGTTCTACACATGTCCAATTCATCTAGGGAACTCACATGCAAGGCATGCAAATACTACTGGATGTGAAAAATACAGATCCTAAGTGGATCTAAACTCCAAGATCATTGGCTTGAATGCTTGCACTCCAAACTACATAAGCTAGGAATTGGCAACACATTCTATGCTACCTAGAATGCAAAGAACTTGATCAAAAAGCATTTATCACAAATGGAAACTTCCATAAACATCAAGTGCGGCCCAAAATAGCATTATACAGTCCATAATACATCAGCCTACCACTTTTGGAAAGCACCTAAGATCATACACAATAGCTTGAAGACAATACACACAACAATGCTCTCAATGGAGGAAGAAACAATGACAATGATCTATTGATCTCAATGAAGCATACAAAAGGTTTCTCCAACCTGTTCTCCACAACTTCCCTACTATTTATGGATGAGGAAGATGTCTCTCTCTCCTCTCTCTAGAAGGTACTTGACCCTAGATATTCCCTATATAGGAAAAATAGCTAAAAATGGCTTATATGACCAAAATACATCAAAATGGTCTCATTTTGAAGGGTATGAAGTTTGACACTTCATCATACTGAAAAAATACAGTAAATAAAAACATTGTGGCCTGGTTCACACGTGCAAAACTCCAGAACCAAAACTATTTACAATTTTAGCCAATTTAGGTCTCAAACTAGCTAGGAAATGTTGACAATTTTCACACTCCCTCTTCAACATTGGATGCTAGTTTCAACATAGTCTTTGAGCACATTCCAAGATTAGATCTATGCATTAAATATAGGTCCTTTCCCAATGGTTTGGTGAAGATATCAGCCACACACTCCTTTGAAGAGACATGTTGAAGCTCCACCTCTTTGGCAATGACTTGATCTCTCACAAAATGGTGAGCAATCTCAATGTGCTTGCTCCTTGCATGAAAAACAGGATTGCTTGCCAAGCTTTGGGATGAAAGGTTATCACAAAGTATGATTGGAGTCTTCTCTGGTTCCAGCAAGTGAAGATCCAATAACATCCTCTTGATCCAAAGAATCTCCTTGGTGCATGTTGTTAATGCCTTGTACTCGGCTTCAGTGGAAGATAGAGAGATAGTTGGTTGCTTCTTTGATAGCCATGAGACCACTCCATCTCCAAGATAGATTGCAAAGGCACTTGTTGACTTCCTATCCATTTGATCACCTGCAAAATCTGAATCTGAAAATCCACAAAGGTTAGGTGTAGTACCTCCATACAAGATGCCAAAATCTCTAGATCCCGAGATGTATCTAAGTACTCTCTTTCCTAGCTTCCAATGAGCCTCACTAGGATCTTGCATAAATTGACTTAGTTTACCAACCACAAAGCTTAGATCAGGTCTTGTGATGGTTAACCATATAAGAGATCCTATTAGCTTTCTATAGAGAGTAATGTCCTTGAAGGATCTTTCATTACTTCTTGTAGTTAGCTTTACATTTGATTCCATAGGAGTAGAAACAACTTTACAATCTTCCATATGAAACCTTTTTAGAATAGAGTTAACATACTTTTCTTGACATATGAATGTAGATTTAGAAGTTCTAATAATCTCTATTCCTAAGATATAATGAAGTTTACCAAGATCTTGAATTTCAAACTCTCTTTTGAGTGCCATCTTGATTTCATCTATATCTAGATTGTTACCACCACTTAAGATAATGTCATCAACATAGATCAAAAGTAAAGTGATATCATTTTCATTCAATCTAAAGTAGAGAGAATGATCATACTCACTCATAACAAAGTTTTGAGAAAGTTAGAAGAAATTGAGCTTAGCATACCAACTCCTTGGTGCTTGCTTTAGCCCATACAAACTCTTTTGGAGATAGCACACATGATTAGGCTCATCATGTGAAACATAGCCCTCGGGTTGCTCCATGTAAATATCTTCTTCAAGATCACCATTCAAGAAGGCATTAGTAACATCCATTTGCCACATATCCCAATCATAAAGAGTTGCAAGAGAGATTAGGATTCGAATAGTTACCATCTTTGCCACGGGTGCAAAGGTCTCATCATAGTCAATACCATATTCTTGAGCATACCCCTTTGCCACCAACCTTGCCTTGTACTTGTTGATTGATCCATCTTGATTTGTCTTGATCTTGAAGATCCACTTACAACCAATTGCCTTCTTGTCCTTTGGAAGCTTTACCAACCTCCATGTGTTGCTTTTGATGAGTGCTTGATGCTCATGATCCATGGCTTGGATCCATTCCTTCTTTTGAATTGCTTCACCTACACAAGTTGGTTCATCAAAAGAGGTAAGAAAAGCAAAGTTAGAGTTGTCCACCACTTGCTTTCTTTTTTCATCATAGGTTAGCCTTGATGGCTTAGCCCTTTGCCTTTGAGTCTTCCTTGAAGTTTGCTTTGGAGTGGCATCTCCATCTTCATCCAAGACATCTTGCACATCATGATGATTAGTAGGCACATCAACATCAACATCAACAACATTGGAAACATTCTCTTCATGAAAGATGACATCCCTACTTATGACAACTTTCTTTGTAGAAGGAATGTACACTTTGTAAGCCTTGCTTACTTCACTATAGCCAACAAACACACCCTTCTTTGATGAAGGATCTTCTTTAGTTCTATCATCAAGTGTGATATTGACAAAACATGTACATCCAAAGATCCTACAATGCTTGACACTCGGCCTTCTACCATAAAGAACCTCATGAGGAGTTTTACCATCCAAGGAAGCACTTGTCCATCTATTACATAGATAGTTAGCACATGCTAAAGCTTCCCCCCAAAAAGACTTAGCAAGATTAGCATGTAGTCTCATTGCCTTGGCACATTCACAAAGGGTTCTATTCTTCCTCTCGGCCACTCCATTCTGTTGTGGAGTCCTAGGACTAGACATCTCCCTCTTAATCCCATGTGCTATACAAAAATCTTTGAACCTATTTGAGGTGTATTCCCCTCCATTATCAGATCTTAAGCATTTGATCTTTGTATTGAATTGGTTTTCCATTTCATTCTTGAACTTGACAAATGCAGCAAACACTTCATCCTTACTTTTAAGAAGATAGATCCAAGTATACCTACTAAAGTCATCAATGAAAGTTGCATACATCTTTGCCCCACCATTGCTAGTTGTACTAGAAGAATGAATATCAGAATGCACAAGTTGAAAAGCTTCTTTAGATCTAGAAGTAGATCTAGAATAAGCAAGTCTATGAGATTTGGACAAGGCACAATGTTCACAAACACTATTGTTTGCAACAAGACTTTTAGGGAGACCAAGAACAAGCTCTTTCTTTGCCATTACCTCCAAAGATTTGAAGTTGGGATGGCCCAACCTCTTGTGCCAAACTTCTTGGTTTGTCAATTGCTCCCTATCCATACATCCTTCATGATTAGAGATCACACATGCATCAAGCTTGAAAAGTTTACCATGCCTCCTACCTTGAGCAATCAAGGATCCACATTTACTTATCAAACATGCATCTCCAATGAACTCCACATCAAGTCCTTTGTCAATCATTTGACTTACACTAAGCAAATTCTTAGTGATTGAAGGAATGTACAAAACATTTTCAAGATTTGCTTTCCTATTTGTTGAAAGGGAAATAGGAATAGTGCCTATGCCTTTGATGTCACATTGACCATCATTTGCAGTGTAGATGATGTTACCTTCTCCCTCATAAGACAATAAGGATGTAAAGTATTCCTTATGTCTTGTCATGTGAGATGAGGCTCCACTATCAATCCACCAAGGATCATTATCATCTATGTTGGCTAACAAACTTGAAGTCATAACAAGTGATTCACATGTGTTATGTTCTTCCTCATCTATTGTAAGATTTCCTTGCCTCTCTCCTTGCTCTCTTTTCTTCTTATAACATTCATTTGCAAAATGACCTTTTATCCCACAATAAAAGCACTTGAACTTTGACTTATTGTTCTTAGTAGAAGAGGAAGAGGAAGAGTGATCATCATGATCAAAGTTACCACCTTTGGACCATTTCCCTTTGCCTTTACCTTTGCCCTTGAATTTGCCTTTTGTGAAGAAAGCCTCTTCACCTCCACCTTGCAAGGATGCACCATCAAGCTTTGATTGCAACCTATGTTCTTCAGCCAATAAGATTTCTTGCAAGTCAACCACACTTGGCAAGACTCTTTGAATGGCAAAACTTTGCACAAGGTTAGCATGTTCATTTAGCAAACCATTCAACATAACTTGGACTATTTCACCATCTTTTATGTTCTCATCAATGCATGCTAAATCATCACTTAGGGACTTAACTCTCAAGATAAATGCATGAGCACTTTTACCCTCTCTTTGCCTACTAGAAAATATTTGTCTCCTTAGGGTCAATACCCTAGATGTGGACTTTGATTCAAAGAGCTTCTTTAAGGCATTCCATGCCTCACTTGCACTTTGACACTTTCCAACTTCCTTGAGAAGTTCATTTGTAACATTCATTTTAATGATATGAAGAGCCCTTTTGGCCTTCTTATCAAACCTTTGTTGCTCTTGAAGTGTGAGAGGTCTCTCTTCAATTTCTGCAACTATGTCCATGAGTTCATTCAACTCAAGTAAGGACTCCATCCTCACTTTCCAAGTAGAGTAGTTTGATGAACTCAACCTTTCACTAGACTCTAGCATGATCCCACCATTGGAAACCATGATTCTAATGTTTCTTCAACTTTTAGGTTCTGTCCTAAAGCACTTAGCACTCACTTTTCTCTCAACAAATGATAGATAAAGAGATCTATGAAGATTTAGGACCCTAAAACACTTCTATCTTGAACCTAGATGGTTTCCAAGCATAGAAAGGAAGATTGAAACACATGCAACACTTTGCACACACTAAGAATGGATTACAAAATCAAACCAACCTGAACACACTCTTGCTTAAGCTCTCAAACTTTCCAGCAAGTGACCAAATCAAGTTATGGTGTGAAGAGTTACTTGCATTCTTAGAAAATACCCAAAACTAGGATGCCAAGATTACCTAGTAATGAACAAACTTGATCAACATATGATCAACACACTAAGATATTGATTCAACCTGTAAAACCACATGTAAACCACACTTCTAAAAGTTTATAAACTCCAGCAAGTGATAAATACAAGATTTAGAGGTGAATGAATGAGCACACTTAGTGAATCACAAGACTAGCTTCACTATCTTGTCAAATCTTGGTGTTTAGATGTAGATCTAAGATCACTTCACATGAGAATGTTCCTCAACCTGTTAAGAACCTGAAAACACACTTGCATAATGGTTAACACCTTCCAGCAAATGCTCCAATCAAATTACATAAGGAGAGTTACTTACATGCTCAACAAAGTACACCAAAATTTATGCCAAAATTGATGACAATCTTTACAATATGCTCTTCACAATGGAGCTTACAATATGTTCACCCAAAAAAGGGGATCTTTCATCCAAATGGGAGCTTTGCTCAGCCTTTAGGAGAATTACAACTCACTCAAAAGAGCATTTGTCATCCACTTAAGGAGAAGTTTCATCCACTTAAGGAGAGTGTTCATCCAAGAATGGAGATTGTCAACAATAGGATTGAAAAGAACATTGTTAGTATTGAATATGCACAAGCCTCACAATCACAAATGATTAGGTGTTATGATCTGATCCAAAATAGTTTCTTTTCAGCCTCTGATCTTCAATAGACCTGAAATATGCTTTTGATCCACAAGTTCAACTCACAAAACAAAGGTTAGTAAGATTTGATCAACAAAGCAATGCAAAATCATGCTAGAACTTGATCAAACATCCAAATATCACCAAAAATGGAATACTTACTGTAAATAGAAGCCAACCAGCTCTGATACCATGTGAAAAATACAGATCCTAAGTGGATCTAAACTCCAAGATCATTGGCTTGAATGCTTGCACTCCAAACTACATAAGCTAGGAATTGGCAACACATTCTATGCTACCTAGAATGCAAAGAACTTGATCAAAAAGCATTTATCACAAATGGAAACTTCCATAAACATCAAGTGCGGCCCAAAATAGCATTATACAGTCCATAATACATCAGCCTACCACTTTTGGAAAGCACCTAAGATCATACACAATAGCTTGAAGACAATACACACAACAATGCTCTCAATGGAGGAAGAAACAATGACAATGATCTATTGATCTCAATGGAGCATACAAAAGGTTTCTCCAACCTGTTCTCCACGACTTCCCTACTATTTATGGATGAGGAAGATGACTCTCTCTCCTCTCTCTAGAAGGTACTTGACCCTAGATATTCCCTATATAGGAAAAATAGCTAAAAATGGCTTATATGACCAAAATACATCAAAATGGTCTCATTTTGAAGGGTATGAAGTTTGACACTTCATCATACTGAAAAAATACAGTAAATAAAAACATTGTGGCCTGGTTCACACGTGCAAAACTCCAGAACCAAAACTATTTACAATTTTAGCCAATTTAGGTCTCAAACTAGCTAGGAAATGTTGACAATTTTCACACTGGACACATGCATGTAGTTTTGTACATATCTAGTTGAGAAATTGACATTTGGACAAAGTAGGTAGAAGTTAGGTGCAATTTCAGCATGCAAGCTGTTAGGTGTCAATGATGGCAATAATTTACACTTGATTAGGTTTAGGAAATGCATTGAATGCAAGTAGTACCATGAATTTTGGCTCTCCTATATATGTACATATGATTCTCATTCATTTCTAATGATGAATCAAGCTTTGGTAATGTCATAATGTCAAAATTGAATCTCATTCTATTTTGCTTGAAATTGCATTCTCTCTCTAACTCGAGATTGGTGTCTTCTTCATACATTATTTTGCTTATGTATTCTCTCTATTTGTGAAGAATTAGTATTGCTTTGATTTGTAGCATTCTAGATTGTGCTCTAGCCTCAAATCTGTTGGTAGATTGCAGGATTGCTCTACAGGTGATCTGTGTGCCACCACAAAGCATGGTAAAGATCATTCACACATTTCTTGTGGATCCCCAGACGTGTGAATTTGCTGGATTTTTCACAAGACTCGCATTTTGGACCAATTTGGAAGAATGTTCTAGAAGTTTCATTAAGCAAGACTGATTTACATGTTGATCAATTTGGTCGAAAGGATAAAAAAACCAACTTAACCAATCCCATTGGGTATGATGTGTATAAAATGGAACAATAAAAATGTGAATCAATCATGTGAAAATTCAAGGTGATGATTTTGTTTGATAATGTCTTCATATTCTTTCATTCACTTCCTCTTGAAGGCAATAAGCTTTTCGAACATGCAAAGTTGTAAATTCTTTTTCAAGATTCTTCACAAGAGGAAATTATATTCTTCACATGGGCATATTTGTGCATGTTCAAATGATTGTATCTTGTGTAGAAGCATGTATGTTGTCCAAAATGTGAATATTCTTGCAATTGAAATGAAGTGCAGGGAACAAAAATTCCATCACAGATTTTGCACCATTAGCTCAACTCATGGATTAATGCAAAAACTTGTTGGAGAAAGAGGGTGTGTGAGTGTGAGAAACAAAAATAGCTCGTAAAGAAAACGAACACAAAAAGAAGCGAAGTCGAAACTCGAACAAGAAATGAACTCGAACGGAAGGTGTTTGTGCGCAGTAGAATGAGCTATATTACTCTTTCCCTAATCATGACTACGCCTATCAGAAACGAACATAACGTTAGTGATAGACATTACGGTCGATCTGATTACGTAGCGAAACATTAAGTAACAAAATATCAGAAGAATAATTTGTCGTGAACAACTAGACAAATTATTAGTCGTGAATGATTCGTGAAGAGCTAGACTGAGCTCGACTGATAATCAGTCGCGAATTAGTCGTGAAAGACAAGACTAAATATTAGTCGTCAATAGCTAGACTAATAATAATTCGCTAAGAACAGATTACCAGATTGAGCAACAAGAGAGTCAGACAGAATGAGGAAAAGCATAACAATATCAACACAAATCTGAACGTAGATCAACAAAGCTGTTATCATATTAAGTATAGCAAACTATACATGTCAATTGAAGGATATTAATCAACATGTGTTGGAAGATATGAGTTGGCAAGTTTGAGTTGTCTAATTTTGAAAGCAACCTTCATCAAGAACCATTTTGAAAAATATAAGATATTGGACTTACAATGTTTGGGCATAATAATTTAGGACACCAGAATTTTTTTTGAAATTGTGAAATTCTACCTTGTGGGTGCCCAACTTTTATTCAAATTTTAGCATAAGCTACATGTAGCACCTACAACTGTAATTCCACCTCTTGAAATCAAGTTTGAAACTTTTGATGCTTTAAAAACCTTCAAATTGTAGGGTTGTGTAATGAAGATTCATAACAACTTATGTCAATTGAGGTTTGCAAGGCACCAATGTTTTCCATCACAAAAGATGAGGACAAGATTTCACACATTTATAGAACATTTTTTTTTAAAAACCGATATGCTATGAAAAAAATGCAAGATATCAAATGGAAACTTGAGAGAAGTTCCCAGTACCATTGGAGGGAAACTCCAAGGAGGTTTCACCAGTATTAAGCATTGGCATATTATGAGTATCATTCCTTATCACATAAAAGTCCATGCATCATTTGATATAGTTCATAGGTACTAGATGGCTTAGTAGAAGTTATAGTTTTGGAATCTTCTTATATAAACAAAGTGGTCTTAAATTTAAAAGCATTGTTCAAAAAACATCTTTTGAGTTATCCTTAAAAAATTTGCATTTTATAGAACTTCTTAGTTTTTTGAAGACTTGTACTCATAAATTGTATATATGCTTGTATAAAAAATTCTCAAATATTGTGTAATATCAATTTTTGAGAAAACTTGTCGGTTCCATTCCTATACTTTGCTAGTTTTGCGAGAACTGCTTTGAAGACTCAACATAAAGCTAATAGAAATAACCTACATATTGCCCACGTCCTAAACATCATTCATCTTGGTATATTTGTATTCTCTAAAATCTAGATTGAAAGTATAATAGGAAGTTCTTAAAACTCATAAGTTCTCATTAGTCAACAAACTAAGATTCACAAGCTCTCCCCTCTAGCCAATCTAATGACCATTGTCCACACCTATCAAGTAAGAACATTATAAATATCTTTCAACCTTTCTCTGTGCTTGGGAAACCTGGCAAAGTATAGGAATGAAATCGGCAAATTTTCTCAAAAACTGATATCATAAAATATTTGACGATTTTTTTTACAAGCATATATAACTTTTTATGAGTAAAAGTCTTCAGAAGACCAAGAAGTTCTATAAAATGCAAGTTTTTTGAGGATAACTTAAATGCGGTTTCCCGAGCATTCCTTTCTCTCTTCATTTCTTGGACAAAAGAACACAAAAAAAAAAAAATTAGCCCTATAACGAGTCACACAGATACTAGTACGTATTACCAAGACTTTGGGTTGGGCACATGAAGCTATTCTGTCAAGTTCGGATTTCCAAAAAAATTTGGAAAGTAATTTTTTTTAAAAAGCCCAACCGAGCAAAATTGTCACGCATTCCATTGCATGGATAATTTTAACGTGCACGCTGGATCCTTCAAGAAAAAACTGGATCCTTCAAAACGCGTATTCTGCTTTTTAATCTGAAAAACAGGCGAATGGTCACGCAGTCGCTCTCGCTCATGTCCCACCTCAGGACAGATATCTACAACAAAGATCAGATGTTTGAGCTGTGATTAGTCTAACATGAGCAATGTTGTCGATCGTATCCTGATAAACGTCATTACGTAACTCGGATGCAATTTATCCAGATTCTGTGGCCCGAATTCTCTTACTCTCGACTGGTGCATGTGAAAGTTGAGTACATGATTGCACAATTTAAGGCGGTTTCTTTCTTTTTCGCTGCAGGATGGTTTTCACATCGTGCCGGAAACTCTCTTGGTTTTGCAAGATCACATTAAAGTTCAATAATGTTCTCGCCCCAACTTGCACTTAACAGCAAGCTCTGGCTGGTTCTGCTTCGGATTCAGTGTCAAATTTGCTTGCGAGACACAGGTGAAGATGCGGGTGGTATAGTTTGCATCCAGCGGAATTTGTGAGATTTGCAATCTTGAAGAGCATATACCATTGTGATTACCTTTCAAAACGACAACATTGGAAGAAAACTGTGCAGAAGTGAGGCTGTACGGTTCATTTCTCAGATATGATCCTCGTCTCTTGAGAAAAGTCATGCGTTCAATTTGTACCTATGATCCTAACCTTTGAGTTTCTTATATCATCGATTTCTTTGTTAAGGAAATTGCAAAAGTAAAAGTCTTGATGACTGCTAGAAGCTTTTGAGCGTATTGAACCTGAGAAGGATACTAAATCTTGATCTGTGCTTGATGGTTCTGGTGAAATTTCACCTGATGCTTCACAATTAGCAGAATACAAGCACACTTACCAGCAACTCTCCAGCATCGTGAGCATTAAGTGTGTGAATCAGAGAGCGTGAGGTTGTAATGGAATCAAACAAAGTGGTTGTGGCGGTGAGCACAGAAAAGAGCACAAGTTCGGTGAAATGGGCTCTAAAGCATTTGGTGTCATCGGAAGGAACTGTGACACTCCTTCATGTGCGCAAACCGGTGAAGTTTATCCCAGCTCCGTGTATGTCTCTTCTTGCCATCTCCATTTACTTTAAACATTTGATGTCATACGTGCTTGCAGCATGCCTTGAACTTTTTCAGGAGAAAATATAATTCCATTCTACAAGTATGTGCTGGAGGTCCTTATTAGTCATGCCTCAATGAAAGTTTGTTTTTAGGTGGTTGCATTATTTAGGTGGTTGCCATATTGGGCTGCACCTTCTAGGATGTGCTATGTGGCACATTGTCCTTGGCTGTCCCATGCATGAATGAATGTGTATGTGTTGCATGACAAATGTTTATTGAGTGTCTGCCATTTTTGACATGATGCCTTTTATCACAATTTTTTGCTTTGGGATGTTCTTGAAAATGCCAAGGGAAATACTAGAAGGTTTTCTAACACATCCAAGGCTATGTACTTTATTCAAATTTTTGGTGTGTGCTTGGCAAATGAGGTATGTTGGTAGAAATTTTATTCAAAAGTTTTGAGAGAGAGAGAGAGAGAGAGAGAGAGAGAGAGAGAGAGAGAGAGAGAGAGAGAAGAAAGAGAGAGAGAGGCTATGGCTGGTTCAGAGGGCCAAAGAAAAAAATTAGGCGAACTGTCAATTACATGCGGTAAAGGTCGATTGGTTGGACCATTACCACAAATAATCCGGTCTTCGGGCAACTCATGGCCTCTGGCACTCGCTATACAGGTCCCAGATTATTTATGGTAATGGCCCTCCCAATGGCCATTACCAACTACATATTGCCTTAGCATGTGCTAGTACATGAATTTTAGCAAGACACGGGGAGGATATTCTCATGCCCAAAGCCTGGTTTGTGCTTGGCCTAGGTGGCACAAAGGCCATCATATTATTGAGTGGCACTCCCCAAGCCATGTGGCATTCCTTGGCATAATATTGAGTGGCCATCATATTATGTCTCAGTTAAAAGCCTCACTATTTTGTGTCCCTCGCCCCCCTTCTCTTTTTTTCACTCACATTCTCTCTCAGTTTGTCCACGTTTTGGTGTTCAACATCATGATGTGTGATCTCAACGAGAAAAAAAATGTTTACATGTGCTTATTCATTGCTGCTTTTCTTCCATGTTATGTTTCACATTTCTTGCCTAATGAGTTATGTGCACAATCAATGGATGGAGGCAACTATCATTGGTTGCCATCAATGTGCAAACTCAACACGCGGACTAGGTTATGGTATGGGAGATGCTAAGATGTATGTATAATACAAAGGAGCAACAACCACCTGATATTACATGGGACATTACTACAACTTAACCTAGATTGAGTTTAAATTGAGCTTTGTGCTAGGGTGGAGAGTTGCATGACTAGTTCTTTAGTGTTTCTAGAACAAAGTTTGGATTTATGTTGCACCTTGCAACTACTTCACACTGGTATAAGAGAAGTGCTTGTTTGAGAAAGATCCAATGTGTCATGAAAGATATTTCAAAATGTCAAAGGTGGTGCATGCATGGGTATATTGGGAGATTTTCAAATGTGGTCAAAAGCTTATGATCCACCACACAACTTTGATCTATCTTAGGAATGATCTCCATTCTAAGAATAGACCTCCTTTCTATGGTTTTATTAAGACTTTTATAATTGATATAGATAATAGTGTCCATATTCGATGCTTCACTATTTCTTACATCAAGTTTACATATCAAGATGATAAACCAACAGAGAATCATAATGAATGAATTTCTCCATGTTTCCACCTTTGATATCTCTGGAAAATAACAAAAAACAAGCAATAAATGTGAGTGATAACCGTTTTATTGCATGTCTCCTCCATATTTGTCCTTCCTTGATATGTCTCCACCATGACAACATCCACAATTATGAGAAATTTTTGTTTCCACATTCCAATCAGTGGATTCAAAAATCGGCCTACTCCAAGTGATTCGACCTAAAATGAAGCTAGGATCACAAAGATCCACTTTCTGCACTTGAAAATGTTTGATTTGAGATAGAACCACTCCAACTCCACATGGAACATGCTTAATGGATAATTAGATCTTTGTCTAAATTGGAGTGCACATTTAGATTCATCTACAAGCTAGAAATCATGCATCTACCATCCTAGAACTTGGAATTACATGAAGATTTGATCAAAATCAATCAGAACTGATATAGTCTTGTCCCTTTTTGTATAACAACAATATTACACTGTCCTTCACACATGTGGATCCAAGTACAACAAGAAACATCACATTCTACACATTAGAACTCAAGATAACATGAGAAATATGCAAGAGATGGACATAGAATCAAAAGATGAAAGTTTTCCATACAAAATGAGAACAAGAAGATGATTTTTTTCCATGCTGGTACAACTATTTATAGCATCCATAATGTCACTTGGCCACTTGTCCTAAATAGCACCTTCTAGGTACTTCACCAGAAACCTAGTTTTAAGTGACTAGATGCAATGTATGCACATTAGCCAAGTAGGATAGGTCCAAATCTGACCTTATCCACTTATATACTTGCTAACAAATGGTAAGGAAACTATTTTTATTGACATTAAGAAATGTATCTCTAAGTTGAAATTTCACTTTGGCCTCCAAATTGCCAATTTAGACCAACTAAACTAGTTGACATTTTTTACATTTTTTAGTGAAAATTTTTAATGCTTCTTGAATATATTTGATTGCTCAAAAAATAGTTTTGTGCTTTTTGGCCCATACATTGCATAGTTGATACCAATGCTTAACTCCATTTGTAGAAGGATAAATCGAGATATAGATCTCCCAATGAAAGATTGTAATGGTTACCTAACAATCCCTATTGGCTAAAAAATGAAAAAGTTACATATAATTGAAAGTTGATGTTCCTATACAAGTAAACCATAAGTGCTTGAACAAAATATGAGATGATTTAATAATGTTGAGGTGTCCAATCTATGGATGTCAAGGTGCATATTCAACCATGGATTCAAAAGCTTGCTATATTCTAGATTATAGAAAATTAATTTTTTTTTCACTAGAATCTCAATTGTTTTCTCATAAACACCTACAATAGAATTTTCCAAGAAAATAATATGCAATCAAATTGTTCAACATTATGTACAAACATGATTTTTTTATAGAGCCCGTGTCACTTTTGTGAGCCCTTGCGACCTCATCTATAGTTGTCATTGATGTCGTGGGTAAATTTCTCTAATAAATTTCTATATTTTTAATAATGTATCCACAACTTTTAAGAAGCACTCCAAGAGAATCACACATAGTTTATGTCTCACGATTCTAAGATGTTACATCTGTCCAACATCCAATAATAATTTCAAATATCATGCCAAGGGTTATATTAATCAGCCACATAATTCCTTAAAGCTAATAGCTAGAGAGGCAAGTGCCATCAAACTTTTAAACCATAGTTTTGCTTCAAAGTAGTAAGCCAACATTACACACACACACACACACACACATGAGATAAAAGCATTCCTAGATGGAGAATTTAACTAATGTATGATCATAGTTTTTAGACACCTTTCATAGGCTCAAATGACATGGCCAAGACTAGTTGAAATCAAGAAAAAATCATTTTTTTAAAGGAAAATCAAGTATGATTGTGGATTCATTTTGAAATTTTTTATGCTTAACAAGCATTATCTTTGTTGACCCATTGTTAACTTTCTCATTTAGCTTGTTAGTCAACAAGGTTTGGTCCTTTCAATGAATGACCGTAGAATCTATTGGACTAGATAACATATAGATTCCAACATGATTAAGCATTGAAGTGCAAGCTCTTAGGCACAACATTATATAGAACTAAAAAAACTAATGAATTCTATGGTATGTCATCATACAATGACATGTTACATGCTTGCCACATCTAGTTGGACCATGAACACTCACAAATAAAGTCACTTTTATCTATATTTTAAACTTGAGTTGAGATCCAAACGCTTATGTGAAATGATGATTGTTTCATGGATGAAGTGACCAACGGACATATCTAGCCACGAAAAGAAATCTTAGAGTTTTGGAGAGCCTCTGGACTAATGACCCAAATTTAATAGTTGTATTTGTAGATATCATACCCTATAGAGCTACTGAAAAGAGTGTCTCTCTCTCTCTCTCTCTCTCTCTCTCTCCCTCTCTCTCTCTCTCTCTCTCTCTCTCTCTCTCTCTCTCTCTCTCTCTCTCTCTCTCTCTCTCTCTCTCTCTCTCTCTCTCTCTCTCTCTCACACACACACACACACACACACACACACACACACACACAGGAGAAACTCGACAATCACATTATAAAGAGACATGTGCACCAATCAGCTCAATGAGTAGTTATCAGTTATTCAATGAATACAAGTTAGATTTACTACATCTAGTAAAAATAATTTCTTTGAGCATTTGCTAAGTTTGTAAAAATGTCTAGATTTTTTTTTTTTGCATATGTATTTTAAGGTTCTATTTATGATTGGGTGTTTGCTAGTTGGTGGCAATATTCATATCAGCCAAGCAAATCCAAAGATAGTAAAAGCACACATTCATGAAATTGAACTCAAAACAAATCAGTTGATGAAGACGTTTGCAACATTGTATGATACTCACAAGGTATGACACTAATGATCACATAAATGAGACTAAGCCTTAGTTTGTCATTTATCTCAAGAATCTTTAAGATTCTTGAATTTCTTACATACTATTTGCTTAAAAATTGTCCTCATATTTTTTGAAGAAACCTTTAATCACTCTAGAATTCTTAAAGTATTCTTTAAAATTTTTATCAGGTTAATATTGAGACTCTGGTATTGGAAGCTAGCTCTATCAAAAGAGCATTAGTGGAAGAAATGTCGAAATGTAAAATCACAAGGCTTGTGCTAGGAACTTCTTCTCATAATATGTTTACCAGGTGAGAAGTTTTTAAATCACGCAAGTGCAAATATGTTTCATAGATGGCTTTATACTCTCTCTCTCTCTCTCTCTCTCTCTCTCTCTCTCTCTCTCTCTCTCTCTCTCTCTCTCTCTCTCTCTCTCTCTCTCTACATACATACATATATATAGAGAACGGGTACAAAATCTATTTTTTATTTTATTTTATAAATTTTATTATCTATATACATAAAGGCAAAAAAAAAATTAGAATAGCAAAAAAAATCTAGAGAAATGTATCCCCTCTAAAAAAATGTGTATGCCCTCTATAAACATGTATATGGAATTGCAGGAAAAATAGTTTAAAAAATATCATTTTTGAACAAAATAAAAAAAATTGGTACGGAATAGTTCTATACCATGAAATTCCATTGAACTGGTTATGTGGGAACATTGATACATGTGTACACACACACACACACACACACACATATTCTCATATCTACAATCTAAAATGCATTTTGGACACATTCAAGGATTTGGTCCCATAACGCAACAAAATCCACTTTTTTATCTTTCTACTTTTATTATATAGGGTTCAAAATGGTGGTGAGTTTCACATGGGGGATCTAATTTTTTGAAATTCTTTATGCACAATTATGACCTTGTTTTTGCCAAGTACTACGAAATGTATAGACGGTAAAATTGTTGAAACAAAAATAGTATTGCTCAATTTGGTGACATTACTAGTCATTATGCACACTATGCAATTTCCAATGAAACCAACATCCATGAAGCTTGAGCTATATCACATTGTATAGTCCCACCTCATGGCAAGGTCGTGACCATTATGGTACATAACATTCCCACTCCTTAAAAACTTCCTTCTTGAGGTAGAAATTTAGGGAATCCTAGACTAAGTTTTTCTTATTGCTCCCAAGTTTCTTTATCATCTAACTCACTTTTCAAATGAACCGAATATTTATATTTGGCTAAAAGAATGGTTTGGTGGTAAAAAAAAGAACCCATTTTTCATTGTACCTTTTGGTAGTACATTTCACTTTTTGGGGAGTTTATCACTCATAATTTATTGGTAATACAATACTTTTGGTAGTACATTTCTCACTTTTTGGAGCTTGATAGATGCTACCCATGAGTTAATGCAATGAAGGCATCCCTAGTATTGATGGGCCTACTCTCTCTCCTCCCATAATAACATAAATACTTTATCTAATTTGAATTTCGATAATAAATGCTTTGCCCTCCAAATGAGAAGGGGCTTTCCCTTATCAGTTCATTGCTATCGGTACTTTGTAGTTTGGTACTATTGGTACTTTTTGTATTATTGGAATTTTGCAGTTTGGTACTATCCGAACCTTTGACAATTTTGGTACTATTGGATTTGAACTTTTTAGGTATTATTTGGTACTTTTGAAACTTCTGGATTTGTTTTTGGTGTACTGTCTAGTATTGTTTACTAATTTTGGTGGTTTTGCACTTTTCACAAATTCGTTCTTTTGAAACTTTTGCAATTGAGGTACTATTGCCATTCGGTACTTTTGACACTAGAATTGGTACTTCTGCAATTTGGTACTTTTGCAACCTTTTTAACTATTGGTACTTTTGCAGTTTGGTACAATTGGTACTTTTGATTATTTTGGTACTATTGTTTTTAAATTTTTATGGTCTGTTTAAAACTTTTAAGGTCTTGTTTGGTACTTTAGGATTCGCTTTCTGAGTACTGTTTGGTACTTTTTAGGCTTTGTTTGGTACTTTTTTGAGAATGTTTGGCAGTTTTAAATCTAATGGATATAGTGTTGGCGATTGTTTTGTATTGTTGATTATTGTTTGGTGCTATTTTGTACTAATTCAGATTTTCATTGCAAAGGAAATGTGAAAATCTGGAGTCAATTTGGAAGGAGGCTCAAGGGCGCACTGATTTTGTGAACCTCATGCAAAAGAGGATCAGCAGGGGACACAGATTCACTTGGTTCCAGAGACCCCACATGTTGGGTGGGGCAGACTACATCCATGCCCTTGAGCTTTGCATTGCATGCGAAGAGTCTTTGGACTTCGCCTTTCTTCTCGGATCATTCATGTTTGCATGCAGGCATTCTTATCATCCATTATGTTTTGTTGTGACCATAATGTCAATAATCAGATTAACACTAACAAGCATTCACCATAAGCAATCACCATGAAGAGGAGGAATAAGAACACACCATCACTATTCACTAACTGAAAGAGAGTACCATAGACCTTGAATATAGAGAAAGAAAACTAGTAGTTGATTATAGACTAGCCTATAGCTACTTACAACTGGTAACAGTTGTAAACAATAAATGATAAACATTAATAAGTTTATCATTGGTTTCTAACACTCTCCCTCAATGATAAAATTACATTCTTCTATTCCTAATAAAGTACGAAACTTTTCAAATTTACATCTACCTAATGACTTAGTAAAAATATTTGTCACTTGATTTTTTGATTTACAAAAACAAGATCAATGGCTCCATCAAGTATTTTTTCACGAACAAAGTGATAATGTATTTCGATGTGCCTAGTTCGAGCATGTAGAACTAAATTTTTGGCAAGGTGAATGCAACTTTAGTTGTCCCATCCACATGTGGTTGACTTAAATCAACAAGCAATCCTCGTAACCATACCACTTCCTGTGTAGCATTGCTAAGTGCGCGATATTCAGCTTTCGTCGAAAATAAACTACTGTAGGTTGCTTTTTGTTGATTCATGAAACTACAACTATACCATAATTGAATGTATGACCACTGGTAGATCTTCTGTCATCAATATTACTTGCCCAATCGGCATATGTGTAACCTATCAACATTGGCACTTTAGGCTGATCATACTTTAAACCAAAATTCAATGTCCCTCGAATGTATTTGATAATATGTTTAGCAAACTTCTAGTGTGCTTGACTAGGATTTTTGCATAAATTGGCCAACAACACCAACAACATAAGAAATATCAGGTCGTGTGTGTGTTAGATAGATCAACTACCCACTAGCTGCCTGTAGAAGTAAGCATCCACTTTCTTAAATCCATCATACGGAGTAAGCTTCATGTGGACACCCATCAATGTACTCAAAGGCTAACAATCCTAGATATTGAACTTGAAGGGAATCAAGCTTTGACTCCTATTGATGAGAATCAGGCTCTGATACCACTGATGCGAATCGAAAAGAAACAAAATGCGAATGAATTCGGATGGAGTTTAAATATGATTGTTGGCCACTGCTTGCTATATCATTCCTACAATCCTCCAGAATGTAGATAGACACTGTTGACCTACGTTTAAGTTAATTCGGCATTCAACAACATTGAACCTATGTGCGGAATAGATAAGACAAGCGAGTAAGATACATGAACAATAAGCAGACAATAATTCAATTAGCGCATTGGCGTGAGAGAAAGCAGTGTTCTCCCATGAACAGTGTCTCGCTTGTGGTTATTTCGCCATTTATGCCACCAAGCTTTGGATAGATCAAAGTGACACATTTGTTTTTCCTCAACAATGTGAGTCTGAAATTCTTGGATAACAGGTTGGAGAAACCTATTGTACGGTTCATTGAGATCAATAGATGATCGCCATTGTTTCTTCCTCCATTGAGAGCATTGTCTTGTGTATTGTCTTCAAGCTTTTGTGTATGATCTTAAGTGGTCCCTCTGTCACGGTTGGTAGATCATAATATTGTCTTCCAAGAACTTCATAACTAATAAGATCATTGTTGGCCATTGTTCTGGTCTCATCGAACTTGACGTCTCTGACTGTCTTCATTGTATTTGTCTCTGGCATATAGATTCTATAGTATGATGAATGATTGTCATATCCTACAAGATATCCTTGTTCTGCTTTCCCATCAAGCTTATTTCAAAGCTTGTCAGGAACATGTGCATAAGCTGCACAGCCAAAGATTCGAATATGAGTCAGATTGGGTTTTTTACTACACCATAGTTCGTGTGGTGTTGTGTGAGGAACACCAGATTTTTCTGTCCTATTCTGAATGTAGACAGCTATAGCTACTGCTTTAGTCCACAGCACTCTTGGAGCCTTCGAATAGGCCATCATGCACCTAACGGCTTCCATGAGAGTCCTATTCTTTCTTTTTGCAACACCATTGTGTTGTGGTCTATAGGATGTTGTCCTTCTATGAATGATTCCTCGATCATTGAGAAATTAGTGAATCGGTTTGAGATGTATTCTCCACCTCAATCTGTTCTGATCTGTTTCACCTTGTTTGCTATGCATCTTTCTGCCCAGCTCACATATTTAGTGAACTTGTCAAATGCATCAAATTTATTGTGAATGAAGTAGACTCTGGCAAACTTACTATAGTCATCAATAAAGGTGATATAGTACTTCGAGCCTCCTACTGAGATCATGTCGAAAGGTCCACAGATGTTTGAATCTTCTAACTCCAAAATCTTTGTCGTTTGGTAGGAGTCCCTGACAAATGGAGTACGTGACATCTTACCTTTTATACATGCATCACAGGTCATCAAACTGGTTGCATTCGTGATGCTCACCCCTGTGATTGCTCCATGATGACTTGTTTGATACAATGCCATTGAGCTCATATGGAATAGTCTCCTATACCATAGAATATCTGACGAATCATCATGGGTTTGATGCAATTGATCTGCAGGTAGGCGTACCTTCAAGTGATATAGGTTCTCTTTTTTTCTACCTTGTGTAATCAATACACTGGTGCCTGCATCAATGACATTGCATGTTTCGTTTGAGAACGTCACATGCATCTCAACATCTGCTATTGTTGCGACTGATAGCAAGTCCTATTGTAGGTACGAACAAAATGTCTTTGAGTCACCATTCACTTGATGCTTTGATCCATCTCCAATAATAATATATCTTGATGAACTCCGAAAGTCAAATATTATCTGTCTTGACGTAACAAAGTGTGAGGTTGCCCCTGAATCAAGGATTACCTCTTGTGTGTCAGGTGTTGATATTGCACATATGTATGCACAGATGTAGGTGGTCGAATTCTCATGATTCGCTCTAACTTCAAGCTTTTTGGCTCTTCAACATAGGATGAACTATTATTGTTCTCTTGTCTACCTTTAGGTTATTTGTTTCTTGGGTTCTGGTAACAGTCCATGGCTACATGACCCTTCTTGTGACAATGGATGCACTCGATCTTCAGATTTAGCCAACACAAATCGACAGTATGTCCTGCGTGTTTGCATCTCACGCATGTTTTCTTGTCTCTATTCTGCTGTTTCGGCTTTTCTTTGTTATTCTATTTGCCTCTGTTGGCTCCCTCTACTTGCTGGTCTCGATCCTGCATTCGGTCTGACTCCCTCTTAGGCTTGAACTGCTTCTTCATCTTCTCCTTATTGTTCTAGAGAGCTTGGTCAAAAGCATCCTTGTGATCAAGGTGCTCACGAGCTTCGACTTCTTCTCAAATCTCGATCACTGCCTTTTCGAGTGTCATAGCTGGATCCTTTGCTAGCAATGTTCGGGTTGTTTGGAAAGATCTTGGTAAGGCTCTTAACAGATAGGTAAGCTATTTTTCTGTTGATACTGCATTCTCTGCTCCGGAATTGTGTAATGAAAGAAACAGATCCTTCATCTTTCTAATAAAGCAGGTGAGGTCTTTGCCATCCCATTGTAGGTTTGTTAGCTGATCTTCAAGAAGCATGATCTGACTGCGTGATTTTGTCTGAAATCTTGTGAGTAAAGTATCCCACATCTCTTTTGCATTCAAGAGTATAGCCAGGTCAAGTGTGAGACTATCTTCGATGGATGATGACAATACGGCTACTGCCTTGTCATTTTTTTCTCTCCATCCGCGTATCTCCATGCCTGTAGTTGTAGGCATCTCTTTGGTGTTGTCTACCCAGGGAAATAATCCTTCTCCCTTTAGTATAAGAGAGGTCTTAACCTTCCATGCTAGGAAGTTAGACCCTGATGAGTCGAGGATTGTGCAGATCTTTGATTGTATGCTGCTTATTGAAGCCATTGTTGTGAGCTGTGTTCTCACTTGTTAATGGTTCTTAGTCTTGAATGCTTTGCCTCCTGGATTCAATAGCTTTGCGGCTATATCAGACTATGAGAAGTTCTAACTACCAACCTTGAACAGCTCTGATAATCGAAGCCGTCGCTCTGATACCACTAAAGGAAATCAAGCTCTGACTCCTACTGATGAGATTCGAGCTCTAATGTCACTGATGCGAATCGAAACAAAACAAAACGCGAATGAATTCGATTGGAGTTCGGATATGATTGTCGGTCACTACTTGCTATATCATTCCTACAATCCTCTATAATGTAGACAGACAATGCTAACCTACGTTTAACTTAATTCAGCATTCAACAACATTGAACCTATGTGTAGAATAGATAAGAAAAACGAGTGAGATACAAGAATAATAAGCAGACAATAATTCAATCGAGATCAGACAATTATATGTGCATAATATCTACAACATCATCTATTGATCCTCTTTGTTTAAACACTATGTGCCAGGCCCACACAACGCATTGGCGTGAGATAAAGTAGTGTCCTCCCACGAACAGTGTCTCGCTTACTAACGGACTTCTTGGATCTCAGTGGATCTTGCTTACAAAATTGTCTCGCTTACTGGTAAACTTCTCTATTCTATATTTTGTCTATATGTGTCTATGTATATTTTGGTGCATCTAGCGATTGCATATATTCATAGTAATATCTTGATTAGATAGATTAAACAATCTAAGACTAATCTCTAATTACAAGAGCGGTGGATTAGGCACGTCCTAACGCTCTTTCGTTGATGTCATCATATCATATCAAGGATTTGTACTTTACGATACTTCTTTGATCTTCTTGTCCTTCCGTGCGTGAGGCGTCGAAAGTATTCGACCTTCGGGTGTCTTGAACATTTTTATTTCATGTTGTTTGACCTTCTCATGTTGTGTCACGAACATTTCATTTTCGAGGTCTTCGAGTTTTGAAGCCTTCGAGATCTTCGTTTTCGAGGTATTCGTCAGGTTGGGAGTCGAGAGCTAGTAGAGCTTTGGTAATAGAAACACTTTGTCTCTTCAGAACTTCTAAAGCAAATCTCATGCATATCTCCATCCTAAGTATAGACCTCCTTTCTAATGTTCTAAAGTAGCTTCCATAATTGATATAGAGAATAGTGTCCAAATTGGATATTTCACTATCTCTTACATCAATTTTACATGTCAATATGTAACTAGAAAATGAAGAACTGAATAGAATGTAGACGAAATGATTCCTCCATGCTTCAAACTTTGGACTCTCTAAAAAATTACAGCAATCAAACAATAAATGTGAGTGATAACCCATTTTCTTGCTTGTCTCCTCCATATTTGTCCTTTCTTGATATGTCTCCACCATAAAACTCCATGAATGAGCCTCCATTCCATCTTGCCACAAGATATCATCAACACCTGATGACTTGTCCATGAATGGGTGACATAATGAGCTTCCAAAAGCTTCATTTCCATCAGCAAAACCGGCCAAGAATTTTAATACAACTCCAACATCAAAATAATGCAAACCAATGTAGCTAGTTTTACTATATCTTGACAATTTGCACACATTAACATGAAATTGCTCAAACATGAGATAGAAGAAGTAAAGTAAACTTGAACAACACTTCTTTGTTGTTCTTTTGTCCTTACTTGAGTCTTCATATACTTGCAAAGACATATCCAAAAGATCTTTGCCAAATGACCCTCCTTTGATGCTCTTGACTAGCTCCAAATTGCCACTTTCTCTTTTGTGTTGTTGAAGCCCTTTGAGATCAACCTCTTGATCTTCCGCTTGACCATCAAAGCCATTGACTAAGACCTCTTTTCCAGATCCATTAGTTGATTTTATAGCACGAGAAGCAATATCCACTTGCATAGCATCATCTACACAAGAAGATTCTCCAAAACATGTGAGTAAAGCAAAGTGTGTCACTTCCACTTGCTTACCTTTCTCTTGATCATCAAAGATATCAAAGATATAGATATCTTCAAACCTGAATGTCGAAGACATGTAATTCCTCTTGCAGCAAAAATGACTTTCTTGGACTCATCACAAAAAAAATGTAGAAGAACCACCTCCTTCATGAATGCACCTAGCAACATCTTTTTCCATATGATTAAAAAAATCATTAGCAACAATCTTTTTAAGGAAGAACTTCCACCACCTCCATTGATAAAATCAGCTCTGTCCTTACCTTTTGCATGCTTGCACTTGCCATGAAGAACCATTGAAGAACCATTGTTATCCTCATAGCTAGCCAAATTAGCACAAAGATGAACATCTCCAATAAGCATATTAGATCTTGACCTAGATCTAGCATAAGGAAACTTGTTAGACTTTGCATAAGATCCACCAATCTTCTTGATGATAAAAGGTAACTTTGGAAAGCTGAGACTGATCTCCTTGTCCTTTCCATCCTTTTTGTTAGCCATAACAAAAGCATCAAGCTTGAAAAGTCTACGTGTCTATTGCCCCTAGCAACCAATATTTCTTCCTTTGTAATGAAACAAGCATCACCACCAAATTTTACCATGTATCCTTTCTCTATCATTTGATCAACACTAAATAATTTTTTTGAAAGTGAAGGAATTTAAAGAATACCATCAAGTCTTGATTTCCTATTAGTAGAAAGACAAATAGGAATTGAACCATTACCTCCAATCACACACTCACCACCATTGGCCATGTGAATCACTTTTTTGGCTCCATCATAAGTGACCAACGAAGTAAAGAACTCCTTGTGACTAGTCATGTGTGAACTAGCTCCACTATCAATCCACCATGAATCTTTGTCACCTTCACTTGATATTGACTTGAAGAACACATCAAAAGAGAATTTCAACCACCTAGATCCTCATCATTAGTAGTAAAGGTGATTTTCTTGCTACCTTCATCTGTTTGCTTCTTCGAACATTCCTTAGCATAATGCCCTTTGATTCCACAATAGAAGCATTTTAACTTTCACAGAGTGCTACAATCACCTCGACTTTTGCCAAATCTCTTGAGCGAACTTCAACAACATCTTTCAACCAAGGAAATCTAGCCAAAGCGATTACCCAAAGACTCAACAAACGACATCAATCGACAGAATAGCCAAATGAATCATTTATTCAATGAAAGTACAGCTTGGATACTATCAAAGATCCAGATCTAGTAGCTGCATGTACCTATATCATCAAATGCGCAGCAGTAATACCATCTTCATGAAGAGGAACGTAGATTGCCGACCAGATGAGCAGGACCAGACGAATATCATCAGCCACTTCCTCCAAACAGCTACAACAAAATACTCAGCAGCCACAATCACCACAAGTGCAATTCCCTACTGCTAGAAGATCCAGGTCCCAATCACCAATGGGGATTGCTGGAAGTAAATCTACTTTGCTAAGTGGCTAGGTCGAATGAAGGGTTCGTGTGTAGTATAGTGGTAGACTGGTTGTCCACCGTCTAAGATCTACAAAGCTTAAAACTATGAAATGAAAACATAAATGAAAAGGAGACCAAGGCTTCCCAACTGGTGCTCGAAATGGAAATAGCCAAACTTGACTAAGGCTTCCCAACTAGTCAAGAATAACAAAATAACATGATCTTGCTAAGGCGGTACCCAACTATCAAGATCTTTACACTAATTCTAATCTAACACCCAAAGGGAATTGGAAATATAAATTGCGGCTAGATAAACATAAAGCAATAAATGGCATGCCACAATGGAAACCTATAAGCGCTAGCATCCAAAGAGCTAGCTCCTAGAGCTACCGCTTACCTTCGTTCTTGGGCCTGTTGGAGTAGGGCCTTCTGCTATGCCAAAACCTCCTTTGGGACTTGAGAGAATTTCAAGCTCCCTCTGGATGCAGGATACTCTGCCCCTATATCACTGGATAAGATATCAAGGGAGATGTTGTCTTCTGTGCTCACGGCCTTATCCTTCTACTTCTTTGTTGGTGGTGCCAGTGAAACAGATTCAGCTGACAGTTGCGGGGTGGAACGCTTTCTGGTGCTAGGATAGATGTCTTTGAGCTCTTTGATATCCACGGCCGTTCGTTGTCCTAGTTGTTTTGTGAGCAACATGTGGAGGAGATATCCACATTTGGTGGTGGCTTTTCTAGTTTTCAAGGTCACAGATAATTTGTCAGACACTTTCTCTGCCCACTGGTAATTGTGAGTGGAATCATCCATGGCGAGGGTTAATGAAAATAGATCACTAGGTGGAATGCGATCTATTTTGGCAATGTGAACCTCGACCGTGGCCACAAGGTTCTCTGATGCTGCCCTGAGCTTTGGATCTTTGATGAGGTGAATGGCAATGTCGTCGTTGGTTTGGGCAATTATCTTTTCGTCGTCCATCAAAAACTTTGTGAAGTATTTGGCATCGTAGCTGGTACCCTTGCCATGGATCGTCTCGCCCAGGTTAGAAAATCCAATGACTTGTAGATGTTCTAGAGAGATGTTGATGTGGTATAACTGTCGGCCTTAGATATGATCCGAAATGACTAGAACTCATCAAAATAAGTGGAGTAGGATGTTCGGACCAAGCTCTTGCTCTGCTGATCAGTGAAATAAGTCACATCAAAACCAAGGTTAGTGAGAATATCCTTGGCTAGGATCAGTGCTTTAAAATAATTCTTGATGGAGATCTAAAATACGTTGCCCGAATAGGGCTTAGGAACGTGGAAAGGGAGAGTCACATTAGCTTGTAATAGAACCCCCCAGACTTCAGTGCCTTCAAGAGTTTTGTTCTCAAAAGACGTGTGAGGCACTTTATGGGCGATGGAAGAGTGTTGGTCTACATTTTGAATTTGTTGTCGATATTGGTGATGCAAGCTAATTTTTTCAGATGGGTGAGGATAGACACTGGGTGTCAAACCTTCACGTGGAGGTACCTTATGCTGCTGGGTTTTGCTGGGTGCAATGGTAGGGGCTTGGCAATGGATTTGTGCATGAGTCAAGGCCCATTCTGAATGAGTTTCAATTGGCAATGTTTTGACTTGCACGGAATAGATAGAATCAGCTGGTTTAGATCGGGCAAGACAATCCTTCACATGGTATTCAATGCTACAATTTCACAAGCTAGCGGAAAGCAAAGTTTATCTGGGCAGCGAATACTAGGATGTGTATCTGCGCAAATAAAACAATCTCGTATTACTGGAAGTTGATGCATGGCAAACAGAGCTTGGTTAGGATCATAGGTTTGGGCATTGGGGTCAACCGCTTGAGCATTCGGATCATATGGATAATATACAACTTGCTCAAAGAAGTATGTTGGTTGAGTAGTATCATCCATATAATAAGTGGTTGGATCAATGGTATTGGGATCAGTGAAGTGCACAACTGGCTATGGAGCGGGTTGGTTAATAAAAAACTATTGACGTGGTTGGTATTGATTTGGTGCAGTTAGTCGTGGTTGGTACACCCCTGGGTGTGGCATGGGCTGTATGCTCGATACATGGGTCTGGGTGCTAATGGATAATGATTTCTCAGTTGAGGGCATTCATTAGCAGTGTGATTCCGTGAACAGATCGGGCACTAGACATTCTCTCTTGTTGGGAAAGATTTATCAACAATATGTTTCGTGGCGGTTTGGAAATCAACAACAAGTATATCCATATGGGTTTGTTGAGGTTTCTGCCGAAGTTTCCATTTGTTGTAGGAGGTGTGAGGATTGGGTGGTATGCTTGAACTTTGGATGGTTAAGATGTTCTAGATTTTTTGATTTCTTTTCTCTATGATCAAAGTCATCATCAGAACCCTCATCTTCTTCACGAATGGCATCAATCATTACATCCTTAGGTTGATCATAAAGGTCAACTAGTTTCAGTTTGCGGCATATGTCTTTAGACAGTCCAACCAAGAACAATTTGATAGCCATACGTTTGGTAATATTTTTATCAACACATTCTACTTTGAGACATTTGAAACACTTAATGTAGTTTCGAACCGACTCTTCGCGATGCATTTTAATATGGGTGATTTGGATAAATGGGCTCTGAGTCAGTTTGGATGGTTTGAAATGGAGCATCTTTGAGGGTAGCCCAAGAAGCAAGATCAGGAGCTTCGAGGTTGAGATATCACTCTTTGGCTTTGGCATGAGTTCCATAGAGTACCATCAAGAATAGTCTGAGCTTTTTAGTTTCAGAGGTGTCTCCATAGAAATGACATACATTATCAAAGTTCTAGAAAAACCGAACTAGGTCAGATTCTCCATCATACTTTGGTGCATCAATATGTGAGATTCTGCGTTCTAGTCTTGGAGGAGCAGGATTGGAAGAATGAACACAATCTTGAGACATGATGCAATATGAGGGATAGAAAAATAGTACAGGTGATTAGTACATATTGTACTTGGCCCAAAAAGGTCAAAAGACAATTTTATTGTAGAATAGAAGATTTTGACAAAAACTTGAGTTTTCTGTAGTAATAGAATTTGCAGACAAAGATATAAATCGTGGACAGACTGAAAAAATAAATTTACAATATCCGCGAAGTCTGACAAGGTCTTTACATTGTAAAATACTATTTTTTTGTTAGTTTTTTGGAGATGGAAATCACAGAGGGTGCAAGGAGATCGTTCAATCTGTGGGCGATTTCGTGGTTTGGTCGGCATCCAAGGAGAAGAGAAAAGACAAGAAGAATGGCAAGAGCTCCAAGGACAACACAAAAGCAATGGAGAAGACATCCGAGGAGGAACCAAGCTCATCCAATGTGTTTTATTTTTGTATGGATTTTTTGTTTTGTTTTTTGTTTTTTGGCTAGTAGGTAAGTCAAAGGGGAGACTCAATATCAGAAGGGCTTTCTATTGGTATAAGTGATGTGATTTCATTTTTTTTGGTGTTTATGGCTTTTTTTTTGTTTTTTATTTTTTGAGCTCTGGGCTCGGACAGGGGGCTCGGGCAGGATGGAGGTTCAGTCAAAATTGGAATCAAAAAGCTCGGTCGAAAAATTTATGTGGGGGAGTGGGTCCGGTCCGATCGAGATGGAATTGAAGCGATCCGGTCTAGAGTTTATCAAACCATGACTTGATCGAGATTTGATGGTTCTTGACTTCTGATACGAAATTTTGTCTGACAAGCAAGGTAAATAGTGAAAAATGATTTTTTTTGATAAAAACCAGGGAAAATCTTTGAGATAAAATTCACGAGGCTGTTTGAGAATTGATCTTTGAAAGATCTAGCCTCAGTGAAGCTGGCGATTTTTAAAACCAAAATTTGGTTGGAAAATAAAGGATTTTAATAGTATATTAGGGTGTTTTTAGAAAATCTGACCAGGGTCAAAATTCGTGGAGGTGATAGGATGAAAGATCAGTGTCTGTTATGGTTGGCGAATTCTGATATACCTATTTGTTTGAAAAAAAAATGTCACTTGGGTCACTTCTTTCAGAGAAAATACCCAACTTGACACTTTTGTTGCTTCCCTTTGACTTGATGGGTTGCTCAGTAGCTCGTTTAGGACCTGAAGAGAAGTCTTATGCTGGAGTGTGAAAAAAAATTAGTCAAGCATACACACAAGCACGTTAGAAATGAAAAAAGAACAAGAAAGTTAGGTAGAAAAATCTTAAAAAGCGGCAATGGCACCAATATTGAAAGTAAATCTACTCCGCTAAGTGGCTCGATCTAATGAAGGGT
Source organism: Diphasiastrum complanatum (assembly GCA_029204225.1). Taxonomy (NCBI): domain Eukaryota; kingdom Viridiplantae; phylum Streptophyta; class Lycopodiopsida; order Lycopodiales; family Lycopodiaceae; genus Diphasiastrum; species Diphasiastrum complanatum. Next base: position 7,903 of record MU832658.1, on the reverse strand, counting down.
TAGTGCGTAGTATAGTGGTAGACTGGTCTACCTTCTAAGATCTACAAAGCTTAAAACTATGAAATGAAAACATAAATGAAAAGAAGCACCAAGGCTTCCCAACTAGTGCTCAAAATGAAAATAACTAAACTTGACTAAGGCTTTCTAGTTAGCCAAGAATAACAAAATAACATGATCTTGCTAAGGTGGTACCCAACTAGCAAGATCCTTACACTAATTCTAATCTAACACCCAAAGGGAATCTGAAATATGAATTGTGGCTAAATAAACATAAAGCAATAAAACACATGCCACAATAGAAACCTATGAAAAGGAGTCAAGAGGAGGCCCCGAGCACCTTCCCTCAAGCTATGCACCTTTCCAAAGGGAACACAAGTGAAATAGCAAGATATCTCCAAATAGAGAGCATTTTAGCATAATCTCAAAAGTGTTGTGTACATGAGAAATACCTCTCCTCTTATAGCAAGGAGAGCCTTCCATAAGCATCCACTAGCTTATGGGATTAGTTCTAAACTAGCCATTCTAAGCCCTCTAAAAAACTTCTAACTTAGAACTTAGAACTTTAGAAGTTTCTAACTTGATACTTCAGTTACTTAAGATAACTTAGAATCTTTCTAAGCTTAATTTTCTTAAGTCTAAGTTCTAATCCTAAGTTTACGTTATTTTATTATTTTAAGCTTCTATCCATGGACTTACAAAACACATGCCATAGTAGAAGTTTATTGGCAAATACTCATACGTGGGCTTACAAAACACATGCCATGGAGTTTTATTTCTTTTTTCATATTTTCCACTGTGTTTGTACAACTACTAATAGGGACATGACAACTACTGACATCATCCCCTCACATCCAACAAGCAATTGATTCTCAACAGCCACCATAGGCAACATATTCAAGGGAGGGAGAAAGGGAGCTTCCTGCAACCACACAAGCCGAAGATACACTTGCAGTTGATGCCACTAAAGAAGACAAAGGCTAAGAAGATAGACAGGCCATCCAAAGGAACTCAACCAGGAGGAGCACCCTAGTCATAAACCTCGAGTTTTGAGCACCGGGGAGACGAAAATCCTTAAGGAGGGGGAAGTACAAGAATCAAAAAATCAGTCTTTTTCCTTCAACCACTCCTACATCCACACCATCCACATTTCCACCATCTAGTTCTCTTGCCACAACACATGTATCTACTTCCATGTTTGTTATATCATCCACACCATCTACCACAACTTCCATCATCAGAATACCACCACCACCACCACCACCACCACCACCTTACCTTACATATTTTTGTTATTCCACCATCTCACCATTCATCTCTTTCAAACCTTGGTAGTCACTACTGAGGCAGCTAAAAGGTCATTAGAGTGTTTTGCGGAGACCAACTACAACCTATATTGGTTGGTTTGCTAGAAAGAATATTTAAGAAAGCAGGTGAAGCTGCAAGAAAAGAAAATAAAAAATAAAGACAAACTATGAAGAGGAGGCTATGTTCATCAAAGGAAAGTTCAAGGGCAAAGGCAAGTGGTCAAAGGGTCAAGATCAAGGTGAGCCTTTCTCTTTGTTAGTAAGAAGAAAGGCACTTGGTCGTGGCACTCAGGTAGAACATTTGGTGGAGTGCTCGGTTGGAATAGTTGGTCGAAGCACATTGGACCAAATATTCACAATTTTTCTTAAGTTGACTCCAAGACCAATTTCTCAATTACATACAAGAATCAACTTTGAAATGACATGGATCTCTCAAAAACTTGGATATACATAGATATCCTAAACTCTCTACAAGGTGACCTGGAGATGGATAGATAGATAAAAACTTCATTCTTGAGCTATTTTACAATTATGACTTGCCATTATAGAGAGTTGATAAATGCAGAGTACTTGTCAAACAAAAATTTCATGCATCAGAGAGTGGGTGCTAGATAATGCCTATGGTGGAAAACTTCGGTTGAAACCTCTCGGTCGAGGAGACTCGGTTTGAGCTCCTTAGTGAAATTCGGTTGAAGAGTTTCGGTGGAAGAGAGTTGGTTCAAAATATTTGGATGGAAGCCTTGGCTAAAGAGCCTCAATTTTGACGTTCAATCGATTATGGTAGGATACTAACCATCGGATGTAAGATAGGAAGATGGTCATCGGATATATTGCAATCAATATGAAGTAGTTAAACATCGGACATAAAATCGGATGTGTCGAGAGATTGAGGAGTCAGATATAAAATATGGTGACGCTCGGACGTTGCTAGTTGGATGTAACTTTAGCTACAGTTTAGAGGCTTGTCAGATCTTCTGTTGGTTACAGCCTTGGATGTATGTGGTCATGAATGGATATGTCTCAGACTGTTTTGTCTTTAACTAAATCTTATACCAGAATGAGATTAGCAATATGAGATTTTGTATTGATTGTTTCTCATATATGATTGAACTCATAGTATATGATCTAGATGTCAAATCAATCATGAAAATATGAGCAATTGTGAGGAACTGATGTATGAATATTAGCGCTAATTCTGGCGATCTAGAATCTCTCTTTCAATGATTCAGCCAACGTTTGCAGATCCTCTCATGTTTGCAGAGAATCTACTTCTCAACAGCCAGTGCTAGCACTGACACTACTACTCAGTTCAACACTAGTTCTTTGTCTAAATCTACACACTGATAGTTCGATTTCTATCTAACAAAGTTTCACCTGGCAAGGAATCACGTGACTACAATCGATTAGGCAATGGGCTCAGTCACAAATTTGGTTTTGCCGTATAGTGGTGGTGTGTCCCGCTTGTCAATATGACACACTTATGGCTTGATTTCGATCCTTGATTGACAATGGAAGCTCATTTTGGTTATAAGATCTGTTAGGACTTGATTTCCTATGGTTCTACAAACTATTTCAGTTCTTTCTTTATTTTTATAGTCTGCTGATTATTGCTAAACTAATCTAAGCAAGAAACAAGGAATTAAACTAAATCTACTTCTACTGAAATCAAAGATCAACAACACAACATTCAACTTGAAGCAATGGAAATCCTACAAAGTGCTTGTTACAACTATCACTCAATAGTTGTAAGAAGAACTTCTCAGGGATCCAGAAACCGAAAAACATTAGAAATAAGTGGAATGGTAGATCAATCTCCAAGTCCTGCACATCTACCTAATACTAATCCCAAACCATCCTTAAGAGAAAAAGCAACAACAAGCACATTCATACATCAGTACCCAAACTAAATGCATGAAGATGGAGCATGGAAGGGAATGCAGTTTGAAGGATCTTGATTAAACACTTCAGTAGCATTACAATACACAACACATGCTATGGAACTTGTGGAGGAGGTCTCTATCTATACCCACGAGCTGGTGAACCCAATGTTATCATATTTTGGATTCCACCTCTTACAACTGAGTGAACCCCAATCTATAAAGATTTGGGTTTCACCTCTTACTTAATAATAGGAGGCCTCTTTATTAAAACACATAACTCAGGTTGAGATAGTCTAAATTGCTAGCTCTCACATGGCTATTCATCTTTCGGGAATTACCATGGGGCTGACAATTGTACATTTAGCCTAGCACTAATAATTCTCGTGCTCTCAGACTCAGCTCTCAACTTTATCTCTGCTAGAAGCCCTTTTTGGGTGATGAGACACTACGTCAACACCTCAGGGGTGTGGCATAAGCTAACAAAGTCTAAAATGCATATTGGGCCTAGTATTGACAATTAACCAAAATATGACTAAACTTGACTAAACTACTTGAAATCTTTCACAGTTCGTTTCAACTTGCATAGCATCTTGCCACATATCTAACTAACAAGAAGGGATGTAACTACACAAGAGTAGTGATCTAGGCATCATACATGCATAGTAGAAAGAGCGAGCATCAAAACATATGCATAACAGATGCTTCTCTCTCTCTCTCTCTCTCTCTCCTCTCTCTCTCTCTCTCTCTCTCTCTCTCTCTCTCTCTCTCTCTCTCTCTCTCTCTCTCTCTCTCTCTGAAGCATTCATAGGGACACATTAGGAAGGAGGAACTCAACTCTTTGATTAAACAAATGAAAGTTGTAGACATGAAATACAAAGGAAGTGGAGCTTTCTTAGTGGCTCATCTCTAAAACTTGAGAGTCCAAGTTAATTTGCTTTTATTTATTTTGCAAGTAACTTGTCTTTACAATGCTTTTTTACAATTTCTACTTGAGCCATGCCATTAGATTCCTATTGTGCTTTGAGACATGCTTAATCAATATTAGCTACTTATTACTTTCTAATGGTTCATGGTGTATTTGCAGCTATTGGTGCTTTGCGCAGTACAAGTGCACTGTTATGTGATGTCTGATTTTTATTCGATTACATGACTTATTTTTATTTGCAGCTATTGGCGCTTTGCGCAGTACCAGTGCACCGTTATGTGATGTTTGATTTTTATTTAATTAAATTGAGGCTATGAGAGGCCTCAGTCATTAAGTACTTTATGCGTTGGGCATGTATTGTAAAGGACAACAACCATCAATCCTATGACTACCATGATCACTTAATGAGATGTACCTCTGAGTGGTAGCTTGCATGTATTCATGAAACCATTTTGATGGCTAGTCATGTGTTGAGTAGCATTCGAATCCAAATACCAAGATTTGACTTCTTGTTGATCTTACGATTGCCATAGAATGATGCCTCATTTTCTTCTTTGTCAAAGTATTGTGAACATTCATGCTGCTAATGTAGCTCCTTTTTTTTCAATTTGAGGATTCAACAATCTTCCAATAAATGTCTTTTCTTTTCAAATACCCAAAAAACAGATGTTTCTTTGAATTTGAAATGGCTAGGTCAATCTTTGAACTCTTACCTTGTTCTAAGAATTTTGAATTTTAGTTCTTCTTGAAAAATTGTTGGTTCTTGAATCTTTGCCTTAAATCCTACAATAAAGGAAAGTGCATATGAACTTGGTGCACAAAGGGAATTTACTGCACCCTAAAAAGTTTCATTACGTACGTTTTAATTGAAACATGGATTAAGTAATAATCTTGTTATAACACATCTAGAAATGGATCATATGATGAAAGCCCTTGCATACTGATGATCATATCAAAATTAGTTGATCACAAGATGTAATTATGATTCTCTTTTCAAGCTCTAGTCATTTATAAGTTTTGTGGAAGCAAAATCATGATAAGTTTATGGCAAGTGTTAGAAAATGTTGTTTTCAGCCAAAGATTGAGATAGATTCAATCAAAATCTTGTTTTCATCTTTAATCTTACAACATTGATCACATAATGTTAACACTTAATATTGAAAGTTGCCAGAACAAATTATGGTGGTTAAGAAACTTGTTCTTCGGAGTTCAAAACTTGTTCATGTGCTTTATTGACAGCTTTTGTTTTATAAGAGACATATGTTTGCTACCCACAGGTTTGTAGTAAAGTTTTGTCATACTAGGATGAATAATCCCACAAGAGTAAGTCCATGTTAATGGTTGGAAGAGAAGTATACAAAGTAAATAATATCACTTGTGCAAGTGTGACAAACACAACATGTGGAATATAAATCATAAATGATAGGGCCCTAGGGCCAAAATCAAGTCTAGATGTTGAAAAATAAGGCTTGGACTCAAGGCCGAAGCATGGATAATCCCCTAAAACAACTGTTTAGCCATAATCTAACTCCAGAGTTTCATAGTGCACCCTTGACGATGAGCTAACACATGTTAGATGAATAGAAATAGTTTCTTCTCTGAGAGTTAGGATGAGAGCGGGCACACCCCTAACGATGAAGTAATGCAAGCTAGATGAATAGAAATATTTTCTTCTCCAAGACTTAGGATGAGAGCAAGTGTGGCAACCAAGCAACATGCCATTGTAGCACCAAGGATGATTATTTTGAACCATGAAGATAGATGTTTTTTTATGCCTTAACAAAAATGATGTCTTTGAATTAAGTCTATAATGCACAAATGGAGTAGCTCTACATACTAGTTCCATTAAGGTTTATTTGACAAAGAAAACAAAAAGAAGGATGAATTGCCTGTTATGTTATAGGAAAATGGACAGGCCATAAAAAAAAAACTCGTTCATTGTTTAAAAACATGTCTAGGAAAATAGGAATCTCTGAATACAGTTTACTCATATCTTCATTGAATAAAAAAGTGGAAACTGGTGTTGCCATGGCTGATAAATAAATGCAAGATTGAATCTGGTTCAGTTTCAATGAGCTTACAAGTTTCCTATAGATACTTCTCTCTCACCTTGTGTTTGACAAAAATTTTCTCCATGAAAGAGTTGACACTTTTTGTTAATTTTATTGTAGCGGTAGTTGGGACTTGGCTCTGAAATTCTAATATGCATGCTGATCATGGGCTCTAGAAAATGGGTTTAGAGCAACTCTGACCTTTCTTTGACGATTTTCTTTATCTGGAAAACTATTGGACAGGAGGCTCATGGGACCAGGACTGGCAGCTTATGTATCTAGAAATGCACCCGACTTTTGTTCTGTCTACATCGTCTCTAATCACATACTAATATCTATGAAGGAATCCATAAGAAGCCTTGAATCGAACAGTTCGTTACCTTCGTCACCTTCATCTGAAGCAGAGCTGGGAAACATTTTGATTAGCCAGAAGTCATCTATCTCTGAAGTTGGTGAGACATCCATTGCATCTGTTTCTCAGAAATTTATATTGCTGCTTCTTTTGAACTACTGAGTGATCAGTCATGCATAGAGACAAGAAAAGCTGAAAATTTGATCTCTTTTCCTTAAAGCAAACGATGTTGAATGTCTGGTATCAAGAATTTACTGATGTAACACATTGACGTGCAGTTGAGTATGAGGTACAAGAGCATGATGCAAGTTTACGCAGACAAGGTGAGAGAGAACATCACCTGTTACGATATCTCTCACTTCCAGCAGATGCCAGATCAGATGATCGTGAAGGTCATAATGTATCCCATGTTCAAGAACATAGCTATCTTCAAATGGCTAGCAATGACCAATTTCTAAAAGAACTAAATTCTTCAAGAATCTCAAACCCACATCGACAAAAACCCGAAGAGACCCAATCCTATGCAAATCTTATTGATAGGTTGGAAGAGACTCAGAGTCACCATGATTCTTTAAGAAGTTGGCGAGATGAAATGCTAAGTTGTGTGCATCCATCTGCTCCAATATATCGAGACAATCGGTTCTATGGCTCTACGAGTCAGCCATACGTTTGGCAACAATGATGACCAGGTAAGAAACATATATAGTGCAGAGTTTGGCATAGAAATAGGTAGTAAATATTTCAAGATACATATAGCGTTGTTGAATCTGTTATGTTTCAAAAACATCGTTTTTAGAGTCTGTGCACTCATGTAACTGAAAAGCTTGATAATTATGCCTAGTCACTGTCATTTCTACGCTTCAATCTGATGAGTGGAAACCTATCAAGATTAATCCTGATCCAAAGTTAATCTGTAGCTGTATGTGTATAATCTGATTAGTCATATATATGACTGCACCAACGCTTGCATAGATAATCTCTCTTCATAGTCCTGCATAATCCGGGACCGGGTTGAGAAACTTATAACATGGCAGCTCGACCATGCATATCTGCTGGCTAGAAATTCATATGATGATGCAGAGACTGCAGGACGCCTCAGAAGTAACGCTAAACTTTTCTTATCAAGTTATTTACGAACATTATAGAAGTTTGAACTTTATGCAGTAGTTTTAACATTGACTACTTGTAACATAAACTAATAATCAGAAGATTAACTTATCAATGGGTCATATCAGGCAAAAAATAGTTCTGCACTACAGCTTGAGGACGTCACTTTGCACCTGAAGGGCACTCAAAGCTTTGCAACTGGCTGAAGAAACTAGAAAGCTGCAAAAAGCACTAGCAGAGGTTCAAATTGCAAGGAGAATTGCAGAAGAAGAAAAACCGGGCGA